>CM064909.1:28738651-28843942 GCA_032727855.1 Quercus ilex subsp. ballota
GCTGCAATTTTGGGCCATTTTAAGCACCGCATTTTGTGGTATGGTTTGGCCAAAACCATAACCGCACCGCACCTTAATTTTGTAGTCACATGTGAGGTGCGATTTGGTTTGGTGTATAAGGTGCGATTTGGTCAATTTTTGGATGGTATATTTTTCAAGATGGCATAACCAATTTCTAATTTACTATTAATAATCATGACAATAAGACAATAATTTATATATATATATATATATAATATGTATAACAAAAAAGTAACACAAATATATCTAAGACCAAAAAAAAAAAAAAATCCATGATAGATTGATAGTAAACTAAAAGTACCACAAATATGTAGTATATGCAAAACAAAATAATAATATTCAACTTTTGAACTTTTGATTTTGTGAGAGTAAGAGTGTGAAATGGAAAAGTGAATAATATTTTGAACTTTTGATTTTGTATTTAAATAAAACAAAGTCATTTTAACGTGAAACTGGAATGCACTAGCACTAGGTTGGTCATTTACTTCATATAATATTTAATTATTAATATATATTTAATATTAAATAAATAAATTTCTTATTATAAAACCGCACTCTGCGCCACATAATGTTGTGCGATGCAGTTCATTATCCCAACATGTGATTATTTAGTTTACAACTCCTAAACAATCTATTATAAAATATTAAGGTTACAAGTACAAGGAATCTTACCATATATTGAAGTACCTACCTACATTAGAACCTACAAATCTATCAAAACTCAGCTCCAACCTAATTAAATTGATCTTTCTTGCATACTACTTCTGTGCATGAATCTCCTATCCGTGACTAACTCCTACAACAATCCTTGATTGATGCAATTGAACTTTGTAGTATCTTCACACAAAACACCAATAAGATCTTCAATGGTTGGTGTCGAAGAAGATATATATACTTAGTTTAAAACCCAAATAGGTGGAGGCTAGGGTTTTCTCTCAAAAATACTTAGTGTTTTTTCATTTTTGCCTCTATAACCTTGTTTAATAGAAATTTTTGGTTTCACTTTTTAAATGATCCAAAATGTTGGTTACGTTTTAACCCACGGTATGGCTTTCTACTGAGTTTAACCAGATTCACTTTAACCAAGTGAAGAATCAATTTAATTCTATTTGCAAGTTGGATAGATACAATGATAATAAATAAGCCATAATACACACACACAAATACAGTATGTGATTTCAAAAATAAAAATTCATAAAAGACAAAAACTCTTCGAGACCCAGCCTAGTAACCATAATCCCCTATAAAGATAGTTGTAGTACATAACGACTTACAAAACCTCTAGTTATGCAATGTACATGTATTCGAGCCTCCAACTTCTACTAGCAACAAACTACACATGTCATTCCTCTTCATAGTCTCCAAATACCAGTCACGATGTCGACCTCAAGTCCAATCACTAAAGGACATTTGGTGTTTTGGTGAAATTCTCCTCTCAATGATGTTCAATGGAAGGGGTTGAAGTTATGTGAGGATACAAAGGATTTCACTCAAGGTTCAAAGGAGGCCTCCACCTTCATTCTATATGGATTAGGGTTCTTTTTTCTTTCATTCTTATACTTAGTACAAATCAAGGATTGGATGCCTACTCTTAGATTTGGAATTTTTCATATAGCAAGTTTCTAGGTAGCTCACTTGATCGAGGTGATAGGTGAGTGTCAAGCAACTTTCTCTATGGCTAAATTTAATTCATTCACTAGACATCTTGCTTGAGACTTTAGACTTTGCTCGATGGTAACCTTCACAACAGCAACTTCAGCTTTTTCTTTCAGCCCTTCTTCCTTGATTACTGAGTTGATTACAACTCAAATAAAATTGTTACATGAGAATCAATGCGAATACATTTGAAATTTTGACATGGAATTTACTAACACTAGTATAATTATGAGAATTTGATAAGAGAATTCTATATTGCATTACTAGAAAATGAATGTACATCAGGAATATATACAAAGTCTGAGAGAAGCTAACTTCTAACTAACTCCATACTATATGGATCTAGCCTCTACAACCTCAGATTATTACACGTACATATGAGTAATAGCTATCAATTAAACTAATCCTAAACTATAGGTAGTATAGTTGTTTTAATAGTATAGCTGTTTTAAATTAAAACAATGTCGTTTATGCAGTCACAGCTACAACTCTTCCATTGCTCTGTTCTGATACTCTACCTCTCTGCCTAAGTCAATAGCTGCAATCCAAACTTGCTCAACCTTCAACCTGAGTCCTTAATCTTGTCCTTCTGATACTCCCCCTCAAGAGGAACAGTGGCATGTATATTGATCATGTTCATCTTGGATAGAAGATGAGAAAATTGTTGTGAATTCAGTGCCTTTGTTAAGAGATCACCAACTTGTGATTTAGTCCTAATGTGCAATAGTCTAATTACTTTAGCCAAAGCCTTATCTCTGACAACATGGCAGTCTATCTTAATATGTTTTATTCTCTCATGGAATACAGGGTTAGCTGCAATATGTAGTGCAGCTTGGCTATCACTGAAAAGTAAAGCTGCCTTTGAGTGAGAAACTTGAATGCCCTTGAGAAAACTGATCAACCACACAATTTCACATATTGCAACAACCATTGCTCTATACTCTGATTCTACTGATGAACGTGAGATAATTTGTTGTTTCTTAGACTTCCAAGAGACAAAAAACTCACCAATGAAGACACAATAACCAATGGTTGACCTCTTGGTATCAGGATAAGTAGCCCAGTCAGCATCCACAAATGCTTTGATGTGTAACTCAGATTTGCTAGAGAATAATAGACCCTGCCCAGGACTGCCTTTGATGTACTACATAATTTTATTAATTGCTTGAAGATGCGGTAGCCTTGGTTTAGCCATAAATTGACTAAGTTTGTGAACTGCAAAGGTAATATCTGGCCTTGTAATAGTTAAGTAAAGCAACCTCCCAATCGGCCTCCTATACATGCTAGGATCCTTCAATCCTTGCCCTTCATACTTGCTTAATTTCAGATTCTACTCCATGGGAACTTTTGCTGGTTTACAACCCAACAGACCTACATCTTCCAACAACTCCAAGGCATATTTTCTTTGACAAAGACTTATGCCTTCCTTGGATCTTGCCACTTCCAAGCCTAAGAAAAACTTTAAATCTCCTAAGTCCTTGAGTTTGAATTGTTTATCTAGCAGCACCTTAAGATCTACCATTGCTTGAGCATTATCACTGGCAATGAGGACATCATCCACGTACACCAATAGAGTAACAAAAAAAGTTTCTTGTAAAAAAGGAATAATCTGCTTTAGATTGATGGAAGCCTAGCTAGATCAATGCATGAGAAAATTTGGAAAGCCATTGCCTAGATGCCTGCTTGAGGTCATACAAGGACTTATTGAGCTTACAAATAGCCTCCCTCTTGCTGTGAAAGTTTGGGGCTAAGACCATGTAAACCTCTTCATCAAGGTCACCATGCAAAATGCATTGTTGACATCAAGTTGGGATAAATGCCACCCTTTCACAGTAGCCATTGCAAGTAAAGCTTTAATAGAAACCATTTTAGCAACCAAGGAGAAAGTTTATGTATAGTCCAACCCCTCACTCTATGTAAAACCCTTTGCAACTAATCTAGCTTTATATCTCTCAACAATACCACCTACCATATACTTAACCTCGTAGACCCACTTACAACCTATAGTGCTCTGATACCATATGAGAATTTGATGAGAGAATTCTATATTGCATTACCAGAAAATGAATGTACATCAGGTATATATACAAAGTCTGAGAGAAATTAACTTCTAACTAACTCCACACTATACAGATCTAGCCTCTAAAAACCAATCAGATTATAACACGTGTATATAAGTAATAGCTATCAATTAAACTAATCCTAAACTATAGATAGTATAGCTATTTTAAATTAAAACACTGTCGTTTATGCAGTCACAGCTACAACTCTTCCATTGCTTTGTTTTGATACTCTGCCTCTCTACCTGAGTTAACAACTGCAATCCAAACTTGCTCAACCTTCAACCTAAGTCCTCAATCTTGTCCTTCTGATAATAATCCTAACACAAAATACCTTTATACATTAATCAAAGTAAATAATTAATTACACATATGATAAATGATAACAACTTCCCATATTTAGATAGTTTCACGCTACTAATTTTCCCAAAAAACAGTATTTTAAAACAGTATTACAGAAGATGGTTTTTTTTTTTTTTAATTTTAAAAAAAAAATCAAAAAAGGTAAAGAAGAAACCAAAAAAAACAGCTATATATAGAAAAACAAATAAAATGACATAATCAAAATCGAAAGAGAACATTGAGAATCCCAGAAATAACATCACAAAGATGCTCCACCAGTTCTTCCCTCTTTACCAACATTGCTGGATGCGTTAGCCCTGTAGTCCCTCTAAATACATCCCCAGAGTCTTTGGGATACAGCTTCGCAGCATTCACCTCCAGCCTCGCAAGATTATATTGGTAAATACGCAAGGCCTTGCGTGACTCAGCAAATGCTTTGCTCGCATTTGCATACATGTCTGAGCACAGCCTCACCATCCGCTGAAATACAGGGTTTACACCATTCTTAAACTGTAGGTTCAGAAGGTGAAGGGACGTGGCCGAAGCACTTTCTTCTGCTTTCTGGATCACAATTTCTGCTAAACCTTTTGTGATTGATGTGTTACTTAATGGGTCGGAGTTTATGGATGATATACAAAGTTCAGGGTATTGGGTGCTTTGGCATGTCTTTAGTATCAAGTCTTGGTCACTCGCTACAAGAGAGAAACGGAGTAGTAGTAGATATGTTAGTGATGAGAGGAAAAGTAGTAGAAAAGAGAGAGCTGGAACCATGGGGCAACGGGAATGAAATATCTGTTGCTGCAATGGTAATAGGGAAACAATGAAAACAATAAATGGGTTATCTTTGCCTGTCACGAACTGTGTGATGTTTTAGGAAGGGTGTCCTCATCCAGAGTTTATGTGAGGAAATTTGAAGAGCATTTCTTTCTGAAAATTTACTCCACCAGTTCTGAGCTTTCTATTGGCCAAGATTGATGATTTTAATGAGTTTGAAAATGAATTCATTAATATTTCTGTAACGCCCTGCAGGTTCAGTTACTTCCCCCGACCATTAATAGATAGAACCGTTGCCATTGCAACAACTTATAGATTGGGAGTCAAAGAGTGTCCCAATCGCCCCACACACACACACACACACACACACACATTCAACATTGTAGGTAATGCTTTTTTATAAATAAATAAATTTAAAAATAAAATATAAAAAAGGATTTGACCCCATGGCATGACATTGGCATCATAATTATCGCTCTTATAGACCGGATTTAAACCCAAGTCTTTCATCCAAGATTTAAACCCTGTGGATACATATGCGTAAACGAATTTCATAAAATTCATAATGACAACAACATAAAGATATCCATCCAATAGTGATATTACAGATTAGTCAAAAGGAACATAAATAAAATTTTTATTTATTGTTATAATACACACATATTTATTGTTAAGATAACACATTAAGTTCATAACTCTTATTCAAAATTGATAGCAAGATCTCTGGGCATCAATGATACACACCATCTTGATCAGTAATATCTTAAGCATCCATGCGGATAATGCATCGGATAGACTGCCCTTTCAGCATGTAGTCAAATGCTTTGTTGATCTCTGAGAAAGGGACTGAGTGAGTAATAAATTTCTCCAATTCCAACTCCTGCAAAATCATTGACGGTGTCATTGACCAAGTAAAACACAGAATTAGGCCTTGCTTGTTATGTAAAAGTAACAATCACATCCTGAAACCACTACCCATAATTATACACAATAGCACTTAATCAAAGAATGTTTATTTCATAATAATCTTAGAAAGTTGCACTCAGACTACTCCATTTTCAGTTGCTCATAAAAGACGTGTATATGAAGGAGAACAATGCAATGGTTCAAGAACAGAAACATAAGTTTACCTTGTTCATGTACTTTTCCACCACAGAAGGAATATCAGTGCGGGGCTTGTAATTGCCAAAAAAGGTACCCTTAAGAGTCCTCTCATTCAAAAAATTCATAGGATGAGTCTGGAATGAATCATCTTTATTTGGTACCCCAACGAGTACTGCAACACCCCAACCCTGAGAAAAAGAAAATTTTAGTCTCCAAGGAAACATAATGCAATAATCAGAAGCACTTCTATAATGAGATAACATGGGTATAAATTCATCAAATGATTACATCATGAACGCATTCAAATGCTGAGATCATGGCCTGGATACTTCCAGTACATTCAAGAGCCCGATCCACTCCTCCATCAGTCATCTCAGCAATCACCTATAATTGAGAGCATAACCTTGATAGTGTGAGAAGCGCAAAAAGTTTGGCTACTAACTTCAGCAACAGAATATATGTACAAGATAAGAAAAGAACTTAATTAGGAGAAAAAAACCCAAAATCCACGCTTGTCATGTCAACTAATTAATCACAAAATAGCAAGTCATGGCGTCCAATCTAACCTCTTGAACAGGCTTGTCATGATCTTTTGGATTCACAAACTCAGTAACACCAAACTTTTTGGCTGCCAAAGAGATTAAGAATCAAAACCATCAGCCACATGTAATTATGAACATAATAAGATTAGGAACATACATGCATATATACAATTAATGATTCACCTTCTTCGAAACGACCAGAGTGCAGATCAATACCAATGATTCTTGAAGCCCCAGCCATCCTTGCGCCTTCACAAGCCTAAATATCCACACAGGATTAGAGATACAGAAAATCATTCTAATCGTTTTGCAGTTGCCAAAAACTATAGAACATAGCAACAAAGAAAACTCACAGCAAGGCCAACAGCACCCAATCCAAATACGGCTACAGTTTGACCCTTTTTGGGTTTTGCAACATTCAAAGCGGCACCCATACCTTCAAGCATATAAATAAATAGATCAATGGAAAATAAAAATCATCAAGAATATTATCACTAATATCATTATTGTTCTTCAAATGTAGAACTCCCACCTGTGGATATTCCACAACTAAGTACACAAACTTTGTCAAGTGGAGCTGCAGGGTTGATCTTGGCAACGCAGCCAACATGAACAACAGTGTATTCGCTAAATGTGGAGGTGCCAACAAAGTGGTAAATGGGCTTTCCATTTTTGGAGAATCTTGTCTTTCCATCATTGAGCATAACACCCCTCTCAGTATTGATCCGAAGAAGGTCACACATATTGCTCTCCTCTGACTTACAGTGGTGGCAATCCCCACATTCTCCAGTGAAGCACGGGAGAACATGGTCTCCTGGTTTGAGCTCAGTCACACCCTCACCTACACTCTCCACAATTCTGAGCAACACGAACAGAATCAATTAGTACTTGTTCGCGCAACTAAAAATCTATTTACTAAAATCATTAGGATTTTCAGTTGTAGTCCGCAGAGAGAGAGGAATTAGAGACTAATTCAGTTAAATATTGGAAATTAACTTAACTAAGAAAGCACTATACTATACATACCCCCCAGCTTCATGACCAAATATGCGAGGAAAAAGCGGTGTCTGCCCCTGCAATAGAAAGGAACATTTCAGTTTCAACTACAAAATGAATACAACAACCTCAAGTCCTCAACCACACCCTGACCCAGTCCAATTCGAGCACGTTGAAAGTTTCCTAATCCATTTGTAAATAGATTCATCAAATCCAATTTTTTTTTTTTATACAAGATAGAATTTCTAATCTAAGTGTGTGTATATATATATATATATATATATGTGTGTGTGTGAAGCTCTCTCTTGGAGACTTGAACCTGACCCTTGCCCCCCCCACACTCCAGAAGTACTTATACTTGTAGAGTGACTACCGCACCAAGAGAGAGCGGTGATATCAAATCCAATTTATAAATTACCTGGAAACGGTATGGCTAACTTCAAGCATTATTTTCCCACTTTAATAAACCAAATTAAATTTCAGATTTAAAGGAGCCAAAAAAAACCAACAAATTAATGAATGAATAATTACAAATGATCATTTATCTTAAGAGAGAAACTTAAGGTACCTAAATTTAGCCCTTTCCATTAATATTAGCTTGGAATTTGACATTTGATGTTTATGGTAGTTAATAGGCAATTATAATGAATGAATGTACCTACTATCCTATTTAAGAAATATCTGATGTGGCGACATGGGTTAATTTATTTAATGTATTGCCATTAATATTAACTTACTTGGTAAATACTCATTTTATATATAGGCATTTATAATGAAATTTATTACCTTAGCCTCCCAGAAGTAAACATCAGTGTGGCAAAGGGCGGTGAAGAGAATTCTCATGCGGACTTCATTTGCCTGAGGTGGTGCTACCTCCACTTCTTCAATCACTAATGGCTTTCCAGCCTCCCATGCCACCGCGGCTTACATTATAAAATACGTACCCAATTTAGTCTATTACTTCCAATACAACATATCAAAATTTCAAGAATGAGAAACTTAATTATTAGCTACTCGATGTACCATACGGTAAATTCCTCCATATGAATGTATGTGTGAATGTGAGAATAAGGAGAACCAAATTACCGTATTTCAATAATATTAATAACTAAGAATTACTAGCAAGAGTCACGGACCAATGATTTTTAAATATAAGGGATATTCTTATGAGATATTATTTTTGTCCTCCGTTGAGCAATACAAGCTGATCATAATATCTTTCATTATAATATCAACTTAATCACGGATGGTGGAAAAAAAAATTTTAATATATTCTTTTATTATAATATCTTTCAAAAATAACTAACGCTGATAATAACCAAGAGATTTATTTATTTTTTATAATTAAGTAAAATCAAAATATCGAGAGTCAACCTATGGCAGTTGACTATTTCTAAAAGTTTTAGTAAAGTTTTAATCAGAGTTAAAAATAATAATAAATAATAAATAAATTCTTTTTATAATAATATATCTTTCAACAATAACAAAAGCCGATCACGGCCCATGATTCAACAGGAAAAAAAAAAAAAAAGGCGATGCAAAGAAGAAGTGCATGCCTCTAAAAAAATGGTGATCAATTTATACATATATTCCCACGAAAACAACTACATCATATCAATTAAAACGAAAAAAACAACCAAAAAAAAACACACAACAGAAAGAAACCCAAAGTAGCCAAAAACGGAAGATGTGAAAGACACTGTGACTACTGATCACTGAAACCACCATCAGACTGAAGTATATATAAAAAGCCAGCCCCAAATCAGAAACAGAGAAGAACCCAAAAACAAACAAACAAAAAAAATGGTCATATTGAGAAAGAGTGGAAGAGTGTGGTGGCTGGCTCACCTTTGCACTTAATGACCTGACCAGTTGTGCTTGACATGGCTTAAACTTGGATGATTTTTCTGAGTGAAATTAGAGATAACTTTTTGTTTTGATTGTTAGTGCTCTGTCAGTGGTGGTACCATGTGGTATATATACCCTGTTGGCAACTTGGCGTAAGAGAATGGATGGACAGAAGTACAAATATACCCCCATTTGGGTTATGTGATAATGTCAATAATTCCAGCTTGTTGATCACTCCAAACAGGTGGCAAACACGCAAAACCAATACCATTAATGGTTTTCAAAGGCGCCCTCGGATTCTCTCAATAATGCTCATTACTTTAGTCATAAGCACAGTTTTGAAAATTTTCCGTTAACTGTGGCCAATAGTAAACCTGTCTGTTGACAATCACAGATAAATGTTTGACATCCACCCACGCAAGATATTTTCTTTTGGGTGTTGGATGGTAGACATGTGTCCGAATTTGAACGTGTTCAGTAAAAATTTTCACTGGATAAAAATTAGACCCTTATCTTTTTTACTCCTTCTTTTTTCTTACAAATTTAATCTATTTTAAAATAAAAAAAATGTTACGTTTACAATATTTTTATAATACTATTACAATAAATCATAAGTGATTAGTTGTTATTGATTTTAATTTAAATCTACTACTAAAATTTTTTTTTTTTTTGCTTCACTAATAATAATCGGTAACAAACCTATCACTTAAAATTTGTTGTAAAAATATTATATACATATAACATGTCTTTTTTTTTTAAATATTAAATATTTTTAACACACACATAAAAAGTGAGAAAATTTTTTAAATAAACTTATGGGGGCATATATTAAAAAATGTCTGACCCTTAAATACACTTTAAATCCAATATAAAAAAATCAGTGTAAAGGTAAAGTAAAAGTAAAACCACAACTGCAAAGTAAATATCGTTGGGAACCCCGAACCCTACCGACTTGCGTAAACTATTGCAACTTTTGCTTAACCTCATTCCAAGGTAAAACTCAAACCATCATTTCATTTCATGATATAATGGCAAAATCGCAATTTTGACTGTTTTATTTCCCAATTCTTAATTGAAGGCAAATCTAGAAGTCTTCACGGTTCCAATGATATATTATGTGATTAAATTAAATTATCTTTTTTTTTTTTTGAGAATAAAATTATCTCTCTAAAATATCAATCTATCTATAATATATATTATCAAAGTTGGATAGCACAAACTAGTGGATACACAAAACAATGACATGTATCCTTTTGTCAAAACCTATAACAACAAGATATGTATTATCTTTTAAAGTGATGTAAGCCAACATTGCCATAGAGCAATTAGCAGATTATGATTTGTACATGTCATAAATAATTGCCACGTCATAATCAGTCTCCTTAAAATACCCCTAAATAAATCACTATTACATATATTTGAAATTTGTAAAGTTTCTTGCTTAAATATTTATATTTAATTAAAAATTAAATGAGTCTCCTAAAATTACTTCAAAAAATTTTTTCATTTTTAACCTTAATTGGTTTGTCACTTTTTTGTTTTTTTTATTTTTTAAAAAAGAAAATTAGTTTGTCACTTAATGTTTAGAAACTGCACTATTTCAAAATAAATAAAAATAGTAGTTACACCTTGATTTTTTTTTTAAATCATACAATATTAACACATGTCCTTTTATTCAAGCATAAGAAAATGACACATGATAAAACTCCTATATTCCTTCTACCCATTAACATTTTTGGCCATAAAAGTAATAAATAAATAAACAACTGACAAATAACGTGATAATTTGTTCGCCATTCATTTACATAGTCCAATTTATATCTCACAAAAGAGAGAGTGGGAAAGCCAACCGTTATGACAATTTTTTTTTTTTAAATTGACGACGAGCTAGCGGAACGTTTAAGAATGGGAGAATTGCAAATTTGCAACTAATGAAAATTTGGAGATCTGAGCAGTTTTGGTGTTTTGTCTCTATAACCTCTTCATCTTCCTTGACTTTTTATCTCCCACTTAAACGTAACACACTGTTCAATTTTTTTTTTTTTGGGTCATGCTAACAAGTGTCCTAAAGGCACTCGTTAATAATCTATTTTAGAAAATTTTTAATATCACTTTTATAGAAAATGAAAAAAACTGTCAAAATATTAATTACATTTTTTTCATTTCCCATAAAAACTTTCTTTAAATGGATTATTAACGAATACCCTAAGTGCACTCGTTAGCATTTCCCTTCTTTTTTTTATTCGATGGTCTTGATTAATTGATCTACATTTTGTGCAATATTCTAATTTTCTTTAGCTCAATTTTGGTGTTACTTGCTTACTGTTATGGCTTTTTGACGTAATAAAAAAAAAATGATCATGCTAATAAGTGCCTTTAAAGTATTGGTTAACAATTTATTTTAGGGAATGTTTTACACCAGTTTTATGGGAAACGAAAAAAAGCATTCAAAACATTAATTGTTTTTTCTTTTTCCATAAAAATGTTCTTTAAATAGATTATTAACTAATATCCTAAGAGCATTCGTTAACATTTCCCTAAAAAAAATTGTTTGCCTTTCTTAGGTTTGTCAATTCCCCTTATATTAGGAACTTCGGGAATGCAGACAAAATCACCTCGTTGGATATTGGTATGCCCATGATTTCCTATTAAATGACTGATGAAACAATGTATGAATTGTTTCATCTTCTTGATCTATGTTATATTGAGATTAATTTTACATTTTAGTGGGGTTTTGCAGATAACAATAAACATGTAGAGAAAGTTGGAACCCAAGATGGAGCCATTGTCAATGAAAAATGAGATATTTGGACTGCACACAAGAGTGAGACGGGTTAAAAGGTTAGTTAGGCAATTGGATTTGATTTGTCATTCCTCAAAGTTGATTTATACGTGTTCGTGTTCGTGTTGGTGTTGTAAAGTCCTTTGATGGGAAACATGTAGCTTTTAAAAAGTGTAAAATGAAGGTAAAGTTGACTTTGACTCTGGTGAATATATGTATTTGTTTATGCTAATTGATCACTGTTAACATGATTGCAATTTAATTTCTTGTAGACAAATTTAGCACTAGCTTATTAGTTCAATAAAAAAAGTTCCATTATATGCTGCAAATGACTTAGTATTGTATTCCATTGCTGAAAATTTTCCTCTTCTAAGTATTGTAATTCTTTTATTTACTTTTGAAATATATGAGAAAAATGTAATTCATGTGACTTCGTATACAATGATGAAAATAATTTCATTTGATATTTGAATGTATAGTTTTAAAATTTTGATATAAATTTTTCCATGTGATGCATAAGTTAATCACTAGTTGGATTAAAAGTTATATCCAAATGCATTCCTACGATTAAAGTTGATTATGTGGGATTTTGATGATTAATTATAATTGGTTAAAATTAATAAATGAACCTAATAATATCGGACTCTAAAATTGATTAAATAAAATTAAAAACAAAAAGAGCTTCAAAGTCAGATTTCTTCAAAGGATCATTAGAAAAACATTGAAAATTGCAAAGAAATCAAATATTGGATCAAACAAAGGCTTCTAAGTCAAAATCCCTTCTTAAAAAAGTGCTAATCGATCAGCACCTAGGAAAAAAAAAACTATAGACTAGACTTCGAAATTTTAGCTTGATCTTTCAATTTTATTTTTTTTCAACTTAATCCAACAATTATATGAGATAAAAATCCCAAAATCCTAGCATTGGAGAGTTTGTAATCCATTCCATGCACATCAACCAAGAATTCCATCTCTATACTTAAAGGATAGATTCACAATTTCAAAGGAAAATTTCCTCTTTGAGAACTTTGTTTTTTTTTTTTTTTTTTTTTGTGGAAAGTGTTTTTTAAGTTATTGTTGATCATTTCTGTCAATAATGACACTCTACCCCCTTCAAAATGCTCAAATTTATGACTTCCTTAGCATAAATTCAACTCAAAACAAAGCACCAGTCACTTCTCACAATCAAGACATCCAGTATCTACTGTTCTTTGCTGAAATCTTAGAAGATTTAAAGCCAGTTTCAAAAGAAACATTGGAGTAAGGAGGTACTGCCCAACTTTCTAAAGCTTGAAGAAAAGAGGTATTACACAAATTCCCAACCTTCCAAAGAACCTTGAAGGTAGACATCGCAATACGGGTCAGAATTTTTTGACCCGACCCGACCCGATCCGAAAAATACTTGACCTGAACTCGATTTTTTTTAACCCGATGCAAAAACGGGTTGACCCATGATCCGACCCAATTTTTTTACAGGTCAACCCAACCCGATCCGAATAACCCGTGACCCGACCTGTTAAAAAAATTCACTAAAAAAATATTTAAATTATATCCTAATACTAAGTGCATAAAGCACAAAGTACCAAAATTAATAGTCAATATATATTATATATTAGAGAGAATGACTACCAATAAAAGCTAGCTAGCCTAGCTTCTTTTTTTTTTTTTTTTTTTTTTGGTCCTCAACACGTTACACAACACAGGCCAAGGCTGTCAAGTGATGCAAGAGTCAAGACAAGTAGACAACCATTTAAAAAAATAAAATAAAATAAAAATCTCATTCAGCTGAGCTGAGCTATAATCCATTGTCCAAACTCCAAAGCCAAAAGCACAAACAAATAAACACATCTTTTAGCTGAAAATGTGGAAGCTAAGTTGGCTATATAGATTTGAAGGTATTTTAATTTTTTTTAATAGTAATAATTATACAATTTTAATTCTTTATTAATTTGCTTTCATGGTACATTAAGTGATATTAAAATATTGTATTGTAGATGAAGATGCTGACAAAATTGGCCAACTTGAGCTACAATTTGCAAGTATGAATATTTGCAGTGCTGAATCTGCTACCAACGTTGAGTAGATTGAAATTGAGGAGTAATTCTTATAAAATATTTACTTATTCTTCTTTACTTAATATGTAATATTTATTTTTAAATCTTTTTTTGTTTAGTTTATCTTTCTAAGTAATCTAACTTTACTATTATTTTAAATGTAATAGTAACATGTACACTTAAGATTTATCTCTTTTTGAAGATGTAAACTTGTAATTATATGCATTTTGACAGTAAACTATTAACATTGAAGACTTTTCCCATCATGAATTTATGATTATAAATAATTTTTGTCATGCTTAAAACTATCATAATTAGAAGGATATTAACAAGTGGCATTAAGTGCAATTCATTTGCTTAATTGATTTTATTCATTCTCTCTAAACAAGTTGTCATTGATTTGTTTTTGAAATTGAAGAGGAAAAAAAAAAACTTGTTTGAAAAATACGGGTAAACCCAACCCGACCACCAACCTGATTAACCTGTTTAAAAATGACCCATTTTGACCTGCGACCCGTTTGACCCGTGAACCCGATTAACCCGACCTGCCTATTTTACCATGTCTACTTGAAGGTAAGAGATGTTGCTAGTGAACCTCATCTTGAAAAACGTTTGAACCTGTTCTAGAAACCAAACCTACATGAAAGTATAAACCTAGAACCAAAGTAGTGTAGAATCTGTAGATCCTTATCCTTGATTGTTTATGCATGAGAAAATGTTTTTGTTTTATGATATGGAAGCACTTGATGAACATGCTAGCAATGAAATTAGGGTTTCAATATGACAATTAAAATGTTAAAGACTCTTTTTTTCAAATCATAATTTTTTCAATTTATTTTCTTAATAATAGCATGCTATTTTTCTACTTATGACGTGTTTGGATACATTGATTGAGTGACATTATCATGGCTACTACATTCTAGAAGACCAATTCATCAAGCAAGATGATTAATGGTTCTTAGATCAATGGTCCTAGACTAGGCCTTATTGAGAAAATTTTCCCTCTTTAGAATGTAACTAGAAAATCAAAGCCATATAATTTCTTAGATAATTATATCTAAAAAAAAAAAATCACGTAATTTTTTTTTTAATGTTCTATTATATGTAAATTTACGATCAATAAAATGAGACATTTTTATTAAGTTTTTTTTTTTCAATTTAATAAAATAAATTTCTACTTCATGTCAAACCCTAGATTTAAAGGGTCGAATATAATAAGTTGAACTTCTATTTTGAAAGGCAATTAACATGATGTAGACACCCCACTTTGCAACTCATTTAACATCATTTGTATCTCATATGCATATCATCATCACATCACATCACATGGGTATACTGTAATTTTGACAATTTGATTTCCAATTGCATTTCATGAAATAAATCTTGAAATCACAATGATCAAAACAACAATTCATGGGTCTTAATCGGACCACCGAATTGAAATATATCATGTAGTGAACATAATTTTAATTTTGAAATGCATATTAATTGTTTGTTATTTCTCAAATTAAAATGGAAAGTGAGTAATAGAAGTAATTTTTAGGTATTTTCGAAATAAGGTGAATGATGCTCTCTCGTCTCACATTCATAATGCAATTTACTCGTTAAATTCATGGTGGATCTACCATGATTGTGAAAGAATTGAGCATCATTTCACTATAATTCGGGAGTACGTAAGGTGTACTTTACTCATTAAATTCATGGTGGATCTACCGTAATTGTAAAAGACTTGAGCACAATTTTATTATAATTCAGGAGTACATAAGAATTTTTCAAGTACCACCGCATACTCTTAATGCAATGGTCACTCTACAAGTATAAGTGTTTGTGGAGTGTGGGGAGCAAGGGTCAGGGTTCAAGTTTCCAGGAGAGAGTTTCACATACATATACACTTAGATTAGGTTAGAGTAGAATTCTATCTTGTAAAAAAAAAAAAAAATCTAAAATTGCCATGTGTATCAATAAATTAAGGCAATTAATGGAGAGTAATGGGCACATTATTAGCAAATAGAAAACAATTCATATTATAATCAATTAGAAAAAGTTTATATATAAACATGTATATTTACGTATTGACCTTCCTCCTCTCTAATAGCATCTAATTTAAGTTTGTATATAAATACGTATACAAACACGCTGTCTACCACTTGGTTTTTTTTTTTTTTTTTTTTTTTTTTGGTTTTTCTTCTTAAACTAGTCGCTAACCCGTGCGATGCACGGGATAGTTAAATAAAAGAACAATTAACCAACATCACGTTAAGGTAAAAGAATTAGTGAAAGACTGATTTGCCCACCAAGAATTTAAAAGAAAAAAATATTGATATAATAAAATCTAAGAAATTTAGAAATAGAAAATTGGGTTAATAATATGGATATTATAAACATTTTGCTAGTTAGCGTTTAAAAAAAAAAAAAGATCTGTCATAATTAAATAAAATACAATGGAAATAAATATTTAACTTTTATGCTTTTCTATAGTTTAGAAGTGTTGTTTAACGTAGAATGTTATTGGGTTGTAAGAAAGATTTTTATAAAATGTTAATACCATATATATATATGCTTATATTGTCAATGTCTCACTGCACTGAAACCTACAAAGTAATATACAATTCTTAAATTACCCAAAAGTTATATATACACACACACTCAAAACTGATATAAACTACAAAGATAAAAACAAATCTTATTTAGTCGTAGTAATAACAATATAAACAATTCAAAACATGGAACATTATCAAATTTATAACACATAATTCCATTATCTTTTACGTTGAATCCAAACAAATAATTAATTGAAATTAATCCAAACAAATAATTAATCAACCAAAAATCAAAGCTTTAATTAAGAAAACAAAAAATCACATGAACCCAAATAAAAATTCTCAATAAAGCAAAAACATATAAGGTAAAGAATTAAGATCAACCTACTAAGACGCAAATACCAAAAACCTCAAAACTTAAAGCTTACAAATTTTATAGAATCCCCTAATTCTACTTCAAAACCAAACAAAACCCTTCAAATTCAAAAAATTCATATATAATATACCAAATAAAAATTTATCACACCTTGGGTTGGAAGACATGGGTTGCAGCTTTGATTTTTCTCCAAAAAATAGAAATTCTTCATCTGCCATATACAATATAAAAGAATTATTAGAAATTTCAACCCAAAAACCAAACCCACAAAAACACTATCAAAATATAGAGATTAACCCAAATACTTAGAAGAAAATAAATTCTAAACATAACAAAACAATAAGATAGAATGAAAATTTCAGGCACATATGAAAGCAAATAAAAAAGACAAAACCTACGTTTTTTTTATTATTTTTTTTTACGTGAGTCTCTCTCCTTCTTATTTTTTTAATTTTAAAGTGAAGTTAAGTTTAGGGTTTTGAGATGGTAATTGCTAGGGTTTTAAAGAGAGAAGAGAGAGTCCTACCAGGAGTCTTATCAATATAAACAATTCAAAATATGGAACATTATCAAATTTATAACACCTAATTCCATTATCTTTTACGTTGAATCCAAACAAATAATTAATTGAAATTAATCCAAACAAATAATTAATCAACCAAAAATCAAAGTTTTAATAAAAAAAACAAAAAATCACATGAATCCAAATAAAAATTCTCAATAAAGTAAGAACATATAAAAATTTACCACACCTTGGGCTGGAAAACATAGGTTGCAGTTTTGATTTTTCTCCAAAAAATAGAGATGCTTCATCTGCCATATACAATATAAAATAATTATTAGAATTTCAACCCAAAAACCAAACCCATAAAAACACTATCAAAATATAGAGATTAACCCAAATACTTAGAAGAAAATCAATTCTAAACATAATAAAACAATAAGATAGAATGAAAATTTCAGGCACATATGAAAGCAAATAAAAAAGACAAAACCTATGTTTTTTTTTTTTTTTTTTTACGTGAGTCTCTCTCCTTCTTTTTTTTTTAATCTTAAAGTGAAGTTGAGTTTAGGGTTTTGAGATGGTAATTGCTAGGGTTTTAAGGAGAGAAGAGAGAGTCCTACCAGGAGTCTCTCTCTTTTTTTCTTAATCCTAAAGTTTTTTTTTTTTTGGTGAGTCCTTTAAAAAAAAGGAAAAAAAAAAATTTCTAACGTGTTATGTGAGTTTTTTTTTTTTTTTTGAAACCTAAAGTGAGTCATTTTTTTTTTTTAATTCTAATGTGGGGTATCTTAAAAAATTGAAATTTTTTTTGTAATTATTTAATTTTGGTATTTTTATGCAAAAAACGTTATTTTAGGTCTAGGTGATTTATTTCCTTGTTTTTAGGTTCTTTTAATGTTTTTTAGGTCAAATTTGGTTCCTATTATGGTTAGGTATTAATTAGGGCTTATTTTAGAATATATTTTCTTGTCCATCAAGTTTTATGGAGCTCTTAAATAGGCCTCCAAGTTTGTATACGTTTTTCAATATTATTGATATTAATAAAAATTCAAACTTTTGTCTATTGTTTTTCTGGTGGATTCTATATAAGATATAAAACCTAAAATAAAAAGAATCTAATATAAAAAGAATCTAAAATAAAAAGAAAAAGAAAATAGTGATGATGTGGAAAATTGTGAGAGTTTCAGAAGCTTCGGTTATATATATATATATATAGATAAATAAAGATAATAAAAATTCTTATTTTAAATTATAATTACTACTTTTAAATATATCTATTTATAAATAGAAAATTTATAAAATAAAAATAAAACTGCGTGATGCATATTAAAAGAGGACTAATATAAGATTCTCAAAAAAAAAAAAAAAAAAAAAAAAAAACATAGTCTATATATATATATATAAAACCGAAACCTCTGAAGCTCTCACAATTTTCCACATCATCACTATTTTCTTTTTCTTTTTATTTTAGATTCTTTTTATTTTAGGTTTTATATCTTATATAAAATCCACCAGAAAAACAATAGACAAAAGTTTGAATTTTTATTAATATCAATAATATTGAAAAACGTATACAAACTTGGAGGCCTATTTAAGGGCTCCATAAAACTTGATGGACAAGAAAATATATTCTAAAATAAGCCCTAATTAATACCTAACCATAATAGGAACCAAATTTGAACTAAAAAACATTAAAAGAACCTAAAAACAAGGAAATAAATCACCTAGACCTAAAATAACGTTTTTTGCATAAAAATACCAAAATTAAATAATTACAAAAAAAATTTCAATTTTTTAAGATACCCCATGTTAGAATTAAAAAAAAAAAAATGACTCACTTTAGGTTTCCAAAAAAAAAAAAAAAAAACTCACATAACACGTTAGAATTTTTTTTTTTTTTTTAAAAAGGACTCACCAAAAAAAAAAAAAAAAAAAAACCTTTAGGATTAAGAAAAAAAGAGAGAGACTCCTGGTAGGACTCTCTCTTCTCTCCTTAAAACCCTAACAATTACTATCTCAAAACTCTAAACTCAACTTCACTTTAAGATTAAAAAAATAAGAAGGAGAGAGACTCACGTAGTAGGTTTTGTCTTTTTTATTTTCTTTCATATGTGCCTGAAATTTTCATTCTATCTTATTGTTTTATTATGTTTAGAATTGATTTTCTTCTAAGTATTTGGGTTAATCTCTATATTTTGATAGTGTTTTTATGGGTTTGGTTTTTGGGTTGAAATTCTAATAATTATTTTATATTGTATATGGCAGATGAAGCATCTCTATTTTTTGGAGAAAAATCAAAACTACAACCTATGTCTTCCAGCCCAAGGTGTGGTAAATTTTTATATGTTCTTGCTTTATTGAGAATTTTTATTTGGGTTCATGTGATTTTTTGTTTTTTTATTAAAGTTTTGATTTTTGGTTGATTAATTATTTGTTTGGATTAATTTCAATTAATTATTTGTTTGGATTCAACGTAAAAGATAATGGAATTAGGTGTTATAAATTTGATAATGTTCCATGTTTTGAATTGTTTATATTGTTAAGACTCCTGGTAGGACTCTCTCTTCTCTCCTTAAAACCCTAGCAATTACCATCTCAAAACCCTAAACTTAACTTCACTTTAAAATTAAAAAAATAAGAAGGAGAGAGACTCACGTAAAAAAAAATAAAAAAAACGTAGGTTTTGTCTTTTTTATTTGCTTTCATATGTGCCTGAAATTTTCATTCTATCTTATTGTTTTGTTATGTTTAGAATTTATTTTCTTCTAAGTATTTGGGTTAATCTCTATATTTTGATAGTGTTTTTGTGGGTTTGGTTTTTGGGTTGAAATTTCTAATAATTATTTTATATTGTATATGGGAGATGAAGTATCTCTATTTTTTGGAGAAAAATCAAAACTGCAACCCATGTTTTCCAACCCAAGGTGTGGTAAATTTTTATTTAGTATATTATATATGAATTTTTTGAATTTGAAGGGTTTTGTTTGGTTTTGAAGTAGAATTAGGGGATTCTATAAAATTTGTAAGCTTTAAGTTTTGGGGTTTTTGGTATTTGCATCTTAGTAGGTTGATTTTAATTCTTTACCTTATATGTTTTTGCTTTATTGAGAATTTTTATTTGGGTTCATGTGATTTTTTGTTTTCTTAATTAAAGCTTTAATTTTTGGTTGATTAATTATTTATTTGGATTAATTTCAATTAATTATTTGTTTGGATTCAACGTAAAAGATAATGGAATTATGTGTTATAAATTTGATAATGTTCCATGTTTTGAATTGTTTATATTGTTATTACTACGACTAAATAAGATTTGTTTTTATCTTTGTAGTTTATATCAGTTTTGAGTGTGTGTGTGTATATATAACTTTTGGGAATTTTGCTTCATTAATTTAAGAATTGTAAATTACTTTGTAGGTTTCAGTGCAGTGAGACATTGACAATATAAGCATATATATATGGTATTAACATTTTATAAAAATCTTTCTTACAACCCAATAACATTCTACGTTAGACAACACTTCTAAACTATAGAAAAGCATAGAAGTTAAATATTTATTCCTATTGTATTTTATTTAATTATGACAGATCTTTTTTTTTTAAATGCTAACTAGCAAAATGTTTACAATATGCATATTATTAACCCAATTTTCTATTTCTAAATTTCTTAGATTTTATTATATCAATTTTTTTTTTTTTAAATTCTTGGTGGGCAAATCAGTCTCTCATTAATTCTTTTACCTTAACGTGATGTTGATTAATTGTTTTTTTATTTAACTATCCCGTGCATCGCATGGGTTAGCGACTAGTGTGTGTGTATATATATATAACCGAAGTCTTTGATTTTTTATTGACCTCTCCAGAACTTGCCACATTATTATCATTTTTTTAAAATAAAATTATTTTTATTTAATCAAAACCTAAAAAGGAGTGAAACTATTTCTCTAACAAGTCCATCTTAAACTCAAACTCATCATTATCATTTTTTTTATACAAAATAATTTTTGTTTAGTCCAAACTTAACAATGAGTAAAACTCTATCTTTTTAATAAGTCCAACTTAAACTCAAACAGTCAAACTCAAACGTTGATAATTTATCTCCAAATTTACAAGGTTAATCATGAACACTATAAAAGCAGTGCAAACCCCAATATATATATATATATATATATTTTTTTTTTTTAATTGAGTAGAGGTATGAGCTTTTTTTTTCTTTTTTTTTTTTCTCCTCTAATTTTTTTTAAAAAAAAAAATTATTTTATGATTTTTCATGTATTTTTTAAATAGTAATTTTCCTACATGAACCACCAAACTCTCTTCAACCATTTTTTACAAGATAAAAGGGCTTGCAATAATTGAAATTTAAAATTGCTACTACTACATATGTTTTTGTTTCACCTGACAATATGAAAGCATGTTAATTTCTTGGGCAAAAAGCTTATATATGATATATTAAAAGGAGGTGTGACTTTCATTATTTCAACGTAAACTCCTGCTCAACATTTTTTTAGCATGGGCCACATGCTGATAAGGTTCGTCTAAAGTTTAGACCAATTAAAATTTAAAACTTATTACTTTATGGGTTCATGTATGTAGAAATGATAGGCCCAGTTGTATCGAGGACACCTAGTGGTCCGAGGACGGGTAAATGCTGTCATGAAAGTCCGCATTAGTGAATGAAGAAAGGGGTCTATTCATGATGGTTCAGGAAGGTGGTCCGAGGAGGAATGTCTCCTCAGCTGAGTAAAGCAGAGGTCAGAAGGTGTGGTCTGCTATCCAGAGCAACGTTCCAAGAGATTTTATTGATAAGGATATACATCATGAAAGCACAGGACAAAGGGAAGTTATGAAATATCTAAGAGAAAGTTGCGACCATCGCATTGAATGCATTGCAGCTAACTCTCTGGCCACATTAATGTGGAAGTGATGCGTGAACAATAATTTTCAGCCTTACTACTACTCCTAGAGACTTCAGGAAGGTGCTGATGGGACAGGGATCAACGCCAACAACCTGGTCTACACGTGGAGGGTGGAGATGGAGGAAGGAAGATAGTATAAAAGAGAAAGAATACCCTGAGGTAGGGGGATTGGAGAAGGAATAGAAAAACACTGTAGCCACAAAAATTGGACTTGTAATCAAATTAAAAAGAGATATATACAAGAACACACTTCCTCGGATTATGCCGAGGACAATTTTCTTTGGGTAAAACCAGTTTATCTTTACTTTCTAGTCATCTGGACTCACTATAATTGTTATCTAATTCATTAGAGCTTAGTTTTCTGACCCACTCTCTAAACATTCATTGTACTGGGCTCTTTGGGCCTAAATCCTACAACCTTTTGGGCTTAAGAACCAGATTGTGCCCTTACAATGTACTTTTTTCTTTTTCTTATATTTCTCTTTTGAATAGTCATATATTTTTTGAATTGTTTCAATAACTTATTCTTTAATTATATATCTTTTTTGGCATTTTGGAAGTTTTAGCATCTAAATTTGTGTAGTCACACACACACACACACATATTATCTATAATTTGTAGTTATAACCATGAATTATTCTTTTGAATGTAACTCATCTTTCTCTTATATTTCTCTATTGTTTTGTTTCAATAATTTCTAAATAGTGAATCATCTGATTTTTTAACATTTTTTGGTATTTCAGAAGTTTTAATATCTAAATTTTTGAGTTTTTTTTTTTTTTTTTTTTTTTTTTTTTTTTTTGCAGTATCCAAAATTGTTTAACAATTTTTTTGTTAGCCATTGCATGTTTAAGCAATTTCTTCTTCATCAAATTGTAACACAAATTGAAGTCATACAAGAGCAAATCCTGCAATGGTGTAGTTTCTTAATCAATTTAAGATTTTATAAAATTATTTTAGTCTACCTCACAAATAGGTAGGTTCTCCTGCATAGCACGGGTTAGCGACTAGTGATGTGTAAATTTGTGAGGCTTGGAAAGCTAATGTGTCAAAATTTTAGAAGGTCAACCAAAAGGCAAAGACTTCGATTTTATATTATATATATATTGATGACTATGAATAATAATGTATATAGTTTACTTTGTTAGGAAATAACACCCGGGATAGTCTCAGATAAAAATAAAAATAAAAACCAGGATAGTCTCCTTATAAAGGGTTTTAACATAGTATGTATACGTTCGGAAACCATTTATAAAAAGAGAAATGCTACGTCTATAATATTTTTACAATATTTTCACAACAAATCACAGGTAGTTAGTTGTTATTGGTTCAAATTTGAATCTAACACTAAGATTACTTTTTTACCCCAACAATAACAACCAGTAACAACCTTCCACTTAGAATTTGTTATAAAAATATTGTAAAAATATTGTGGACATATCATTTCTCTTATAAAAATATTACGCTTAATGGTTTTGTGGTCATTCTCTACATATGTTTAAAAAAATAACAAGGAAAAAGGGAAAGTCAACTAATATGATGAAAAAATTTACATTGTTTAATCTGCTAAGGTGATATACCTAGGGGAGTCAGGAGTGTCATAGTAAGCGTTTAATACGAAATTAAGATACATTTTATCACCACCTCACGAGTGACGTACTAAATTTATCTCCTTCTTAATAAAGTTACAAGTTTCTCGTTAAAAAAAAAATCCCTCTTGTCATTCGAGCATGCACCTCATCCTTGTATAATATAAAAGTACAACGAATAAAGAGGACTAATCTAGTCGGCATATTAAAAATCTAAAGCAAGAATAGGCCAAACCTGTAACCAAACGGGGGTAAAATTGGTCATCCAGTGGTCTAGTGTCTACTCCTCCGTGGTCACCGAATCAACGAAAGGTTCTTTACTCTCAAAACTCAAAAAGTCCAAAGCATGTTCATGTTCGCTTAAGCTTTATGTTGAATTGTGCTTTGATCGATCCATCTATTTGTTTGATAGCATTCATATGATATGGATTCTTCTATTTGTTTGATAGTGTTTTGGTTTCTTAGGATTATTGCTGTTGTGATCAAGTAGAGGCAAAGTTGGCATATGCTAATTATGTCTTTGAATCCCAAATTGGTTAGTAAAGACGCTGCTAGAGTTGACAATCATCATTTTATAATACTTGCTATAGGGTTGTGCAATGTACAAGACTAAATTACTCTTGTTTTTTTAATTAAGTTGATGAGTTTTTTCTTGATTCCTAAATATTTCAACTGGTCAGTATTTGATGATGTGTTTTGGAAATCAAATAACAAAGTATAAGATTGCCATATATTTATGCTAATTGTATCATAACTTGTGCTTCTTGTTTTACATTTCTAGTTGAAATCTATTTTCCCCCTCTTCCCACCAAAAGAACTTGGTGTAAACACACAATTTTTAGTCACTATCCATTTTCAATTTCATATTATTGTTTTTCTTGTTGCACCTTAAATAGATAGAAATTTTTTGATGAATTTTTTGCAAGTCTGTATATATTTGATTTCTAATCTATGAGACCATGTCGATTGGAACCTTCTCCCATTGCAAGTGCTAGCAGGGACGAACGCAGGATTTTAAGTTGGGGGGGGGGGGGGGGGGGCGGAGATAAGCGAAAAAAAAAATTTCAAATACGCATCCATATAATATTAATAAACTATCAACCAAGACAAATACCAAAAAATCATTGTTTCTTAATATATTAAGATACAATCATCTACTAACAAAAACAAAAGACATGAAACACTATTGTTTCTTTATACAATCATCTATGAAAAGGGAACTCGACGCTCTTTCAAATCTTCAAAAATCATCTACGATTGAATCCAAACTAAATGTCGAAGCTATATCCTTTTCAATGTATAACATCAAAGAGTCTGTCAAAAAATCATCTTCCATTTTGTTTCGAAGGTTAATTTTGACAACTTTCATAGCTGAAAATGCTCGCTTTGTAGTAGCAGTGGAAACTGGAAGAGTAAGCACAAGTCTCACCATTCTATAAACAAGCTTGTAGTGTTCTGAATTTCTAGTTCTCACTAACCATTGAGACAACTCAGATAAACTTTTCAATTCTTTGAACTCTGGATCCTGGATTACATTATGCTCAAAATGATAAAGCTCCTTCTTCAACACTTGTTTGTCATAATCTGTGAAATCTTGTGGATAGAAATTCTCTACCAACAAACAAAGATCACTACTTCTGAAAGATTTTAATGCCTCTCGAGGTTCTAAAGCTGAGCTAAGCCTAAGTAACTCCATTGCATCTTCATCAAACCGATAATTTAGTTCCTGTAGTTGAGAATCTATTGTAGCATAAAAAATATTTACTCGATAATGATGCTCAATTGTAATGTTATCTTGCTGATTACGAGCTCGACCTCGCCTCGGAACAAAACGGGCATTCATATCCAGGACATCAATGCAATGCTTCTCACAAAATGATATCACAGTGGTGAGTAAGCCAGCCCATCCATCATCTCTAAATTTTTGGATAAGTGCTTTAGTAGATGAAACTAAATACATGGCATTTAAAATGTCTTGAGATTGGCTTTGCAAAGCTTGACAAAGTTTATCAGTGATCTCCATAGTTTCCTTCTCAAGATGCAAGATGAAGACAAATTCAAATGAAGTTAAACCCTCATAAGCTGACTCTGCTTCTGCCCGATGTTCTCCATCAATTGCATCATCAATTATATTTTGTAAAACTTCAACAGTTGAACTAAACATTCTTAATAAGCTAGAAACTGATCTAAAATGTGAACTCCAACGTGTTTCTATGGGTCGTTGTAAAGTGCCAATTTGATTAAGTCCACTTCCAGTCTCAAGCTCTTCAAGATCAATCATACGTGCTATTTCATTAGCATTGGCAACTTTCAATTGTTCATTGCGCTTGCATGAAGCATTAACAATTTTGATCAGAAAGAGCAATGCAAGAAAAAAATGACTAATGGCATTAACTTGTTTTGATGCTTTTACTAATGCCAATTGTAAGCGATGTGCAAAACAATGGACGTAATAAGCATATGGGCAATCATTCAAAATCAAAGCTTGTAATCCATTCCACATACCTCGCATGTTGCTTGCTCCATCATATCCTTGCCCTCGAATATTTTGTATATCGAAACAATATTGAGATAACAAAGAATATATCCCCTTCTTTAGAGTCAAAGCCGCAGTGTCAGTAACATGAATAAGCCCAAAAAAACGTTCTTTGACAAAGCCTTCTGCATCAACATATCTAAAAACCACAGCCATTTGCTCTCTCATGGACTCATCACGAGCTTCATCAACCATTATGCAAAACTTTGCATCACCAATTTCTTCCCGAATGGCCTTCTTCACTTTGGCTGAGAAAACATGTAGAATTTCCTTTTGAATCCTAGGTGATCTGTAGGTTGCATTTTTGGGAGCTTTTTCTATTATTTCAGCAACCTTCTCATTCCAAAAAGTCACAATACCCAATGATTCAAAAAAGTTCCCACGATTTAATGAACTACAACTTTCATCTCGACCTCTAAAAGCTATAGCTTGAAAGGCAAGATATCGAACAGTAAAAATTACGGCCTTCAGATGCAACCGATTATTTGCAATTTGTTCAGTAGTGAAATGATCAACTACCCTTTGTAAATGTTGCCATTGGTTCATCAAATCCTTACACTTTTGCTCGGCAACTCTATGAGCTGAGTTAGGATCTTTTCCTATATGACATTGAAAAGAACAATCTTTGCCCCCAACTTTTTTCCAATTCCTAAATCCACCAACAGTGAATGTATTTTGTCCCACAACCCCATTTGGATTATTAAAGACAAAGCAGGGTAGACAATAAGCTGCATCTGTGGTAGGAGAATATTCAAGCCATGTTGAATTAAATCCAAACCAAGAAGCTTGAAAGTTACGATTGTGCTTTCCACTTTTTGGGTATGTCTTTAAAGGAAGTCGGTGCGGACCTTTTTTAATGTAAGCCCGTCGAATTTCATCACGTTGATTAACATGATATTCTCATATTTGTTTGCGTATTCCGGGATCATAATCCAAAGAATCAAGATCAACTCTTTGAAATTGTGTTTGAGAGATTGGAACATCAACGTTTTCCAAAATTGGAGCATCCACATTTTCTAGAATTGGAGCATCCTCCACATTTTCTAGAATTGGAGCATCTACATTTTCTAGAATCGGAGCATCCACATTTTCTGGAATTGGAATGGCAACATTAGTTGTTGGCAATCCCACGTTGACTTCAGAAGAATTTGAACCTTTTCTTTTGAAAAAATCAAGCATTGTAGTTGATTTTTTCATGATCTACAAATAAAATAAGAATCACCGTTATTTTTTTAAATTTGTGTGACAATTTTCTATAATATATGATTTGTTTTTTTTTTTTTTTTTTTTTTTTTGTATTTGGTTTGCCTTTATTTATGTATTTGTGTTTGGTCGACTTTATTTATACCCACTAACCTAAAGAATCCACCATCAACACTAAATTTATTCCCTGCACTACTAACAAGAACTTTTTTTTTTAAGTTTTTAACTTTAGCTTTTTTTTTTCCTGCCACTTGCCTGTTGCCCACCCCCACCCTCACTTGTCCCTATTATGCCCAACTAATAGTCAACAAAGGAAAAAAAAAAACTAATCTTAAATCTCTACAAACTCTACTCTCTGTCTCTCTGTCTCTCTCTATCTCTCTTATCTATATAAACAAGAGAGATAATCACAATTCACAAACACAGACAAAGCCAAAAAGCCAAAAAAAAAAAAAAAAATTCCACAGGCAGCAACACAGATTCAAATATTCAATTCACAGTCACCAATATTTAGTTCATCACTCATCATCAGTAAAAACACAATCATGAAACACCACAAGTCCACAAGGCAATCTCAGATTCTCAGATCACAAAGTCACAAACATTTTATTAGGTTTTGAACTTTGAAGTTGAAGGAAAAGATAAGAGTAAATACCTGAATTGTGAAGGCTGGAGCGACGAAGCTAGGCTGAGCAGATCGAGCAAGCGGCGTGGGCGGCGGCAAGTGGGTCTCGTGACTCTCGCCGGTGTGGGTACTAGAAAATCAGAAAATGGGTGACTGGGTGTGGGTGAGTCTCAGTCTCAGATGGTGTCGTCGGCGTGGGTGAGTGGACTGGAGTCGCCGGTGTGGGTCTCGGCTCTCGCCGGTGTGGACTGGAGTCGCCAGTGTGGTGTGGGTCTCTGCGCTCTGCTCTCGTCGGCGTGGGTATTAACGGCCAAATGGGTGAGTGGAGGCTGGAGGGAGTGGATCGAGCAACCAAAGGTGTGGTGTGGGTCTCGGCGGCGTGGGCGGTGCCGCGGTGGGTCTCTTAGTCTCTCCCTTTCCTCTCTCTCTTTTTTTTTTTTTTTCTCTCTTTTTTCCTTCGTGTTTTTGCTCTGTGTGGTGTTTGGTGTTTTTGCTCTCTGTGTGGTGTTTTTGCTCTCTGAAGGCTGTGTTGTTTTGTTGTTGTTGTTTTTTTTTTTTTTTTTTTTTTTACGTGGTCTGGCCGGAAAATGGGCTGGGGGGTTCAAGATTTTGGGAGGGGGGCCCGAGCAAAAAACATAAGGGGGCCCAACCATTTTTTTTTTGTTTTTTGAAATATTTACTTGCTCAAAATTTTTTTTTTTGGGCCCAGGGGGGACCCGGGCCCCCTTTGGGCTCAACGTGGGTCCGTCCCTGAGTGCTAGGTGGAGGGTGAGATCGTGAGTTCAAGACCATTGGGTGTGTGTAATTTACCGATAATAATAAGCCCCCACCTAGGGCGTCCCAGCAGTAAGAGAGAGTGCCTAGACTAATTGTAAGCCCAAAAGTCTTTGATTCGACTCCTAGCTGAGGCATTTTGCGATTTATCCAATGCCTATTCAGTGGGGGTATGTAGGCATTCAGGTTTTGCTCCTCAGGGGTAGTGCCATTGGCCCATACCTTGAGGGAATTCCTCATAAAAAAAATAATAATAATAAATCGCTAAGAACATGCTGCAAGAATTTGTTGTGAAAGAAGCTTTTGGTATTGGGTTGGCTGTATATGACATGTAGTTTACGAGTGCAAATATCAGCTTGGCTCAGAGGGAGCTTGGGTATAAGCCCATGGCAGATCTGCAGACGGGTTTAAAGAAGTTTTTCAGGTAGTACTTCGGTTTCTGTTCTGGTGGGAAGAAGGCTGCTAGGTGACATATTCATTCAATGTTGCGGTAGGGTCCTTTGAATTATGTACATTGACATCTTATGATAATTTTTTTAACATTTCTATGTTTGTTGCACAGTTATTGTCTCTTTGTATATCTTAATGATGCCAAATATTGGATTAACTTTGTGTCCTACAATGAAGAAGTTTTATGGTTGCTGCTCACTCCCAAGCTTTTTATTATGATTAAACCAATTTTTAAACCACATGAACAGGCTTGTTATTATGATTAACGAAATGAATATTTAGATGGCATAATTTTATGAGTTTTATAAAATGATTTTCCATATACATATTGATTGGTAAGCATCACACCCATCCATCAAACAAAATCAGAACATTTTTTCTTCTCTTGAATGTAATTGCTGTAGTTTCGGCCTTGTAGAGTTCACAACTGGTAGAGGATATGCTAATTGAAGGACATGTATTATTGTTATGCAATTAAATTTTTTTTAATGAAAACTCATGATAATTTGGTTTTTCTGTTATGTCACTAAATGAAAAAGTTTATAGCTTAACGTGTAAATTAACTAGTTTTGGTCAAGGTAGTCAAAGGCGAAAGGCGCCCTTAAGGCGCCAAGGCCTTGTATCGCCCAAGGCGACGAGGCGCCAAAAAGGCGCTAGCCCGAGTGAAGCGAGGCGCCAAATTCTAAAAAATTAGTCCCCATCCAAATATCAACAATCAACTAAGTCCAGATAATTATCAAACATCAACTAAGTCTGAATACAAACATAAATAACTATTTAAAAATTAGTCTCCATCCAAATATCAACTAAATCTGAATATTAAACCAAAATATTGTTCATAACTTTATATTAGAAAGAAGAAAACTTCTAACAAAACATTGAAGATTGAACTTCATGACTATCCATGACAAAACAAAAGCATTTGAAGATTAAACATTCTGTTCTGCCTATTAGATTGAACATTCTGCCTATTAGCCTATTTAATAGCCTAAATGTGGTTGTTATTTTTAATCTAAAGGTCATCATCAGAGTCTTCACTCAAGTTTCCATCACTTTCAAAGCCACTTGAACCAGATTTATAACCATCAACATTCTCTTCCTCAGTCTCATCAGAATCAGCATTTTCCTCTTCAATATTTGGCTGTGATGTTGAGGCCTTTGAGCTTGCCCTTGATTTTGTTTGGAATCTAGTATTCTTCCTTGGTTCTCCAACACTAGCAACTCTTGCCACTACACCCCATGTCAAACCATCATCATCATCATCAAAAACCAACTCATCTTCAACATTCATAGATGGTTCAGCACCCATTTCCCCCAACAACCATTCATTACTTTCATCGATATCATCTAAGGAGATGGGATCAATAACATCACGCTTATCATATCGTGCCTTCATCTTTTGATTATACTTCACAAAGACCAAATCATTTAGTCGTTTTTGTGCAAGTCTATTCCTTCTTTTTGTGTGAATCTACAACCATTTATGAAAACTAAGTATTAGACTATAGTGAATAATTAAACCATTGGAATTTTCTATGAAATAAAGTACCTCATCAAAGGATAAAATCTACTTATCAAACTTTAAAACTCACCTGCTCAAACACACTCCAATTACGCTCACAACCACATGCACTACAAGTCAAGCTCAAGATTCTTATAGCTAACTGTTGCAAATTCGAAGTTGAGCTCCCATACAAACTCCACCATTCAGCTATGTTAAAAAAAAATAAAAAATAAGTATGAGTAATGATATATGATATATTAGAAGTCAGATTTTTTTTTTTTTTTTTGTGTGTAAAAAGTGCCACTGTTCTAGTCATTATAAGTTAGATATAAATGCTTTCTTACCTGGAGCCCTTGTCTTTCTTGATCTTTTAGCCAATTCAATGCCAAAGAGTCCTTCAGCTTTCTTATAGATGGATAGTTCAGCCATGATCTTGTCTTGAATTTCAGCACTAGGAACTAATCTTTGTATACAAGCATACAATCCTGTTGTAATTTCATGATTTGTTGCTATGTTATCATCAAAATAGAAGTACTCAGGATTCAAGAAATGACCCGCTGCATGCAAAGGCCGATGTAATTGACATTCCCATCTCTCATCAATGATTTTAAAAATATTTGAATACGTTTCTTCATTCTCATTAAAAGCTTTTATAATAGCTTCTTTGGCCCTATCCATTGCCTCATATATATAACCCATAGCTAGTTTTCTCTCATTATCAACAAGGCGAAGAACTCGAACAAGAGGGCCCATAACTTTAAGAATGTAAACTATAGTATTCCAAAAAGAAGGCATTAAAATCGTTTCTACTACTCGTTTAGCATTTGCTTCCTTTGCCTATCTACTACAAACCCACTCCTCAGAAGTAAACATGGCCCTTAGGTTATGCTTTTACTTATAAATGGATTTTATTGTAAGATATGAAATGCAAAACCTAGTTTTCCCAGCCCTAACCAGCTCTCTTTGTTTTGTGTATTCTCTCATCATATTTAAGACTACCCCATGGTTGTAGATATATCCAGTCAATTGAATGGCCCTTTCCAAAGTTTTTGCAATTCTAGGAATTTTCCCAATGTCCTCCAATATAAGGTCAATGCAGTGTGCAGCACATGGAGTCCAATACAAATTTGGCCTTTTTGCTTCCAACAACTTCCCAGCCAACACATAATTAGATCCATTATCCGATACTACTTGAACTACATTAGCCTCCCCAATCTGCTCTACAAATGCATCAAGTAATTCAAAAGTTTTTTCCTCAATTTTCATAAAAGATGATGCATCAATTGACTTCACAAACATGGTTCCAGATGGGCAATTCACCAAAAAGTTAATCAAGGTCCTATTGGTTCTACTAGTCCACCCATCAGACATAATAGAACAGCCATATTTCTTCCAATCTTGCTTGTGACCACTCAATAACTCATTTGTGTAAGCCACCTCCTTTTTGAGAATTGGAACTCTTAACTCATGGTAACTAGGAGGCTTCATATTTGGACCATACTGCCCAATAGCTTCAACTGCCCATTTAAATTCATCTAAGCGAGCAACATTGAATGGTATACCGGCTAGATAAAATAGCCGGCCAATATACTGACAAGCTTGTGCTCTTTTCTCTTTGTCAAGTTTATCATTGATGTTAGTTTGCTTCATCTTACCTTGTTTCCTAAGTGCAACTACTTTTTCTGGCTTTAACGTTACAAAAGAATCCATGGGACCTTTCAATTTCTTAGACTCTGGCATTAATTTCACAGCTTTCACCTGGGTGCTACTGCCAACCCCTCTCTTACTAGAGCATAATTTTTTCCCTTTTTGGATAACTTCTACTTCCTCTACCTCATCATCATCTACATCCTCAATTTCAATCATATTATCTATATCATCAAAATCAGGCATCTTGTCATAGTTCTCCTTGTCACTCTTCTTCTCTGCCATATACTGTGCAAGCTCTTCTCTAACATGATCAGGACATTTTAAACACTTTGTACTATTTTTAAAATTCCCTACTTGATGCTGCTTAGCTCTATGTATCCCTCCCTTTGTGACTTTATTACAAAAGAGGCAAGTCACTGCATTTTTATCTTCTACATTAGCTAAATAATTATATTTCCATCCCGGATCTTTTCTCCTCCCATTATCTAAAGCCATTCTACATATAAAAAAAAAAAAAAAAAAAAAAAAAAAAAAACCAACACAATACATTTAATAGGATTCTATATTAAGCTAGCTATGTATCATTTACTATCGTTTAAGCTCTAAAAATTGAGTGAAGTAATGAGTTCAAGAAAAGGGAAAGTTGCTGGAGACAGAGAGGAGAAAGTTGCCAGAGGCAGAAAGTCCAACAGAGCAGAGAAAAGGAGGGAAAAAACAGAGAAAAAACAGAGAGGAGAGAGTTTTATATGCTCTGAAAAGGGGAAAAAAAACAGAGGGTCCAACAGAGAAGAGAAAAGGGGGAAAAAACAGAGAAAAAACCAGAGGGGAGAGAGTTTTATATGCTCTAAAAAGGGGGAAAAAAACAGAGTCCAACAGAGAAGAGAAAAGGCCGAAAAAAACAGAGAGGGGAGAGTTTTATATGCTCTGAAAACGGGGGAAAAAAACAGAGCCCAACAAAGAAGAGAGAAGGGAGAAAAAAGTAGAGAGCAAAGAGTTTTATATGCTTTGAAAGTGTGGACAACGACAAACTTGTTAATGCAGTGTTGCAGTGAGAGAACACTCAGTAAAAGAAAAAGTGTAAAAAAAAAACTAAAAGAATAGGAATGTTACCTGATGTTGGTTGATTGCCGGCAACAACTGGCCCACACTCTTCCAAACCCTAGAAGAAGACGAAATGCCTTTGCTGAGTTTGCTCTGATGTTTTTTTTTTTTTTTTTTTTGGAGAAACTGCTTTGATGTGGGTTGACTGCTTGCTTTGCTCTGATGTTCCCGAAACTTCTTTGAATTATCTTTTGCTTTATGCTTTTTTTTTTATTAATTTATTTGATATAGTGGGTGACAGCTCATCCCCACAGAGGTAACAGTTTTAAATCAACCATACACCTCTTTAAATTTACAAAATATGTCATCACAGCCCTTAAAAGCACAAAGCAGCCTCAGGCGCTCGCCTCTAGCCTTACAAAATTCATCTAGGCGAGCGCCTAGGCTCCAGAGGCAAGCGCCTCACTAAAGGAGCCTCGCCTCGCCTAGGCGCCTAGGCGAGCGCCCGGAACGCCTTTGACTACTCTGGTTTTGGTTGATTCAGTTTTTTTTTTTCTCCCTCCTTTTGGAAACTGAGATAGTAACTTGTGATTTCATTGTTTATATTTCATTTTATAGTGTGCAATTTTTTATTTCAGACACAAAGTTCAGTTTTCTAAGGCAATTATCTATGTTTCAAGTCGGTGAGATTAGCGGCAGGTTTGAGAAGAAGGGCTTCTCTTTGAAAGTTAATACTGTATCTTTTTTACTGTTCATCCTATAATATGAACTGTGATAGTTATGGGTTGGCTCTAGTATTTGCCAGGGATCTTTATCTATATATATAATGGTTTGATTGGTTTCTAATATATGAATTGATAAAGTCCAAGACTCTAGAATCTTAGTTATATCATAATGGCCTACTCTTTGACAGATCAAATCTTAAATGCTCATGTTTTGTTTGAAGTTTTATCAAATTCGAAAAAAATTTCCAACAAAAGAAAAAAGGGGGGGCAGGGGGGCTAAAGGAAAAAAAAAAACAAAAAAACAAAACGATTTTTAAACCACATCAACGGGCTTTTCATTATGATATGAGTTTTATATATAAAACTAGGAAAAAATGCCCTAACACCCACTAAACTTTTATTTTAGCCAATTTACTCATTTAACTTCACACATGTGCCAAATCAATGCTTCTGTTTGTCTGCTGTTAAATGAACTAACGACCTCCCCCAGCGCACGTTAATAACAAAATTACCAAAACCAATTTACAGAGTATTATTTCCATGGTTGTTGAAACTTATGTATCAGGTACCATACTTCTCCAGTGTGGCACAAATTTATTTGCCGGGGGCCGCTTGGACTGCTTCAATCTCTCTATTGATGCTGCATACTCCTTGTAATTAAACTTTTTTTTTCTCTTGCCCTATGAAGATATTTTCCAATACAGTTCCCCTCCTCCTTTGTTTTGGTCAATGATTTTTGATTGGTCTTGAATTAGTTCCAATGGCTTAAGCTTTGATTGCAAATTTTACTTTGTTGTGATATTCTAAATGTTTTTCATTTGACCAAAGCTTTTAGTTCATTAATATCATCCAAGAAACCGATGGAGAGAGAAACCTCAGTTTGAGAGAGAGAATGGCGGGGGCATATTTGAGATTGGTGACCTGTATGTTCTTCCATATTTTTACAGGAAAGTAACCAGAGTCTTGATGATTTTATCAAACTTCATAGTTTTGACTTCTCCACAAGTTTTGACACGCATCCATCACACAAAATCAGAACATCTTTTTCTTTCTCTCGAATGTATTTGTTGTAGTTTCGGTGTTGTAGAATTCACTACTGGTAGAGCATTTGCTGATTGGTGCACATATATCATTGTTATTTAATTTAATAAATAAAAATATCTCATGAAAATTTGGTTTTTCTGTTTTGTTACTAAATGAATTGAATTAACTCACTTATATGTAATGCATAATTTATTGGTCATTAAAGAGGCTTCTTTTATTCAGGCTGTATACAAATTACTTGGCTTGTATGGCTAATGTTTTGATGCTGACTGTTTTTTTCTTTGCACTTTTACCTTTCAGAACCAGCCTATTTTTGACATATAAACTTAGTTGGAAATGTCCACACTGTATCCCTTTAGTTTTTTCCTTTTAGAGTAAATAACAAATCTTATTGTGTCTATGATAGACAGTATTTCTCCATGTGCAATGTGGTATTAAACTCTCGAGTCATATCTTCTAGCAGAGGTTTTTTGTGTATATGTCCCTATAGAGTGATTGTTTAATTATGAAGAATGAATATATTATGGATGAAGTTATTTTTAAGCTGTGTTGAGAATTGAGGGAGAAATTATTCTTTTAAGGGAGACAACAAATATATAGTGGCAGGATGTGGCTACAGTTGAAATTGTTACCACCTCCTATGTTTAGGCACTATGAAAAAAAAATTAGAAATGGTTTTACTTGCAGATAATATATATATATATATATAAATTTTTTTTTCCATCCATAGTGTATTTGGTCTTTATATATCTTTTCTTCAATAGGGAATTTTTAGTTTGGTGCACTTTCAATGTGATATATTTTTTCCTTTCAATAAGCACCAACTTCATGTTCAAAAAATTGGGGTAAATACCTTGTTGGTCTCTATACTTTATTCCATGAGCAGTTTTAGTCCTTGAAGTTAAAGTGAACACTTTTAGTCCCTACAATTCAAGAATGATCACATATAGCAGCATTTAGAATGACACCCTTGAGGTTTTAGCTAGTTCTTTCTAAAATGTGTTATGGGAACTTCATTAAGTTTGTCTTTCCTAAAGAATGTTATGACTCCCTTGTGGGGGTGATTTTTCCTGATTCCTTTTTTTTTTTTACACATTTTCCAGAACATAGGTGCTGGGAAGTGTTTTAGAGTGTATTTTTGTTCTGTATGCTTCCCACGTCCTAGGTTGAGAATTTTCTAATAAATAGTTTCCTAACAAAGAAATTAGGTATGGGATAATGAAAAAATGGTAATAATTGCCTTTTGGCATTCTTTTCCCCTTTTAAGATTTTCCCGTGTGTGTTTGTGTGTGTGTGTGTGTGTGTTTGTTACAACATTTCACCAATAATTTCTTTGCTTGTTTAGATACTAAAGATTCTCTTCCATCTTGCCAAGACAACCATGGAGAAGGTAAAAGGTGAAAGGTACTTAAGAATGAATTGTACTTGCAGTATGGTAACGAGTTCTCTTATGAGAAGTTAATGGCATTGGATACTAAGGTAGTGGCAGTTCAAGCAATCGAAGTTGAAGGGCTAGATGATCTTAGACTTCATATTGTTTGGATTCAGTGGAGCGCCATTGTATAATGATAGGAATGGATAATTGATGCATAGAAAATGTCATCTCATGTGTTGAACAAAACATGGCGGTCAAGCAATGCAATTTATACTTTGTAAATTGTTAGGATGGTTTTTTTATTGAACATTGATTGAGTTTTTATGTTGTATGTTTACTAGCATTTACTTATTTTCTTTTGATTATTGGGCACTAGCATTTCCTTGATGGCCTTCACTTTCCGATTCCATTTCAATGCCCTTGTTACTTACCATGTATTTTGCCAGTGGTGACACCAAAAGTGCATTTCTGTAGGTTTAATCAAAGTTTTTATTCTTGTATTTGCTCATAGAAAAGTTTCAAATTAGTTATTTGAATCTAAGAGTTTAGTTTCATTGATTGGATTTGAAACCATATTAAGATTCTCATACACGAACTTGATGAGAGACTCTTGGGTAGACTCAAAGGACTTGATATTGACATTCACAATTTTATTCTAAACTCGTACTAGTTTGCCCATATAGTGTGTGATCAAAGTAGTTAGGTCTTGGCTAGGATATGGTGATGGCCAACACATATCTTGTTTGGGTGAGAGAATAGGTGTAGGGCTTCAGGGTCTATGCTCTGTGTTCTGAATCTAGTCTTCTGTCCTTGATTCATATGACACTTTGTCTTCTAAATTGAGCTTGTCACTAAAAATTACCTCTAGTCCAAGCCAATAATTTCCCTTCTTTCTATCCTTCCATGGTTTAGGAAATTCACAATACTGAAAGGACTCCGCCTCCTTGATGAAAATTACCGTTTAGAGTGGTAAACTTGTTTCTAGGGTTTTCCTCCATTCCCTCTCTATATACCAATCCTTTCCTATCAGTTAAAGCCTTGAAATTAGGGAATTCATGTACTTGTTTTTTGTTTTTTTTGATTAATTCATGGACACGGTAATTCCTCTTTGCTAGTCCCATGCTTGGCATGTATCCCATAGTCTTCATTATGCGGGCAACAGTGAAGCTGTAGAAATAGACATATATATTCATGGATAATTTTCTCCTTCTCTACCTAGTATTTGATAATTTGTATAAACTCAAAACCGTTCAAATGGAGTTTGTTGGCCTCTTTCATCTCTCCATACATTGGGGCAATTAAGTCCCCCCTCTCCGTCTATGGTTAGGCCTCTTTTCTTTCACAACAATTTGATCTTTTGTTGGATAGTGAAAGGGACTACCAAGCCAAGCTCTCCCCAATAACATGTTATAGTTAGCCGTAATGACCATGATTTGGAACTCAGTCATGGCTTCTATATGCAAATTGTTTCCTACAACCCCACGACAGCTATTGTAATAGGTTTTCAAGGTCGGAGAGTCTTCTTTGGATACCCCAAATTTGGCAACAATGCGTAAACGGATATAAATTTAGATCAGAGTTGTTGTGTATTGTAATTTCAAGACTTCACACACATACAAGTATACAACGACTCAATGTGGTTGGAGTTGGGATTGAAGATCCTCATTAGAGAAAGTGACGGTCTAGCCTTAGGGCTTAACCCCATCAAGATCAAGGCTACTATTACTTGTGCTGGGGTGGTCTCAACTCTCAAGGATTACTTCCTTTTAGTGAAGCTATGAGCATGCCCCAGATAGAAATGTTCAATTGCATCTCTTTACTCTTTAGTTTTGCTTCAGAATCAATTCTTCACTTTAAAGCCTTTATCAATGTGGTTGGAGTCCTCCACATTTCTTGCCCTCTTTAATTATTTTGATGTGAAATAATCTTTTCATTTCAATTATGGTTAAGCGGTTAAATTCAACATTTTTAATAGATTAAAGTTTTGGGACAAATAGTAATTGATCATGGTATCAAAGCAGAAAATCTTTATCTTAACTCTACTTCTTATTTAAAATGTTAAAAATCTTGTTCCTCAAAAAAAAAAAAAAAAATGTTAAAAATCTCACATGTTGGGCCCCACTTATTAGAGGGGAGTTTGTACCTACACGTGAGCAAGAATGTTAGAATTATGATTAAGTTATTAAATTCACAATTTCCTAATAATTTAAGTTTTTGGAATAATTAGTAATTCATCACTATTTACGCAAAAATTAAAGAAGAAAGAAGATAAATCTACATAGAGAATTTACTTAATTTGGCAATGTGCTTACGTCCACATGTGGCAATAGGTTCTATGGACATGGAAATGCGTAGTTCCTATGTATGAACTTGTAGAGTTAACATGTGGTTTCCATGGATAGCATATGAGAAGCCCATGGATAACACGCTAGTGAATGAAAAATCTCATAAGTAAAGGGGAGCTAGTAGGACTTATTTGCGGCTCACAGGGAGGCAAGGACTCACATTGAACAATAATGTTAAGAGAGAATGGCTAAATATAACATAGTTGGATCCAAAGTCATTGGCTTAAAATTTTGGGTTAAATGGTATCATTATGTGTTACATTAACTACTCAATTGGATTTTCTACAAGCCATTATCTCCCTAACATCTTCATAGCTATCCCATGCCTTCATTTTCTCCCTAAATCTCTTCTTGGAGGCCCATTATGAAGGTGTCCATGATTGGCAAGATCAAACTCAAGAAGTATTATGTCTCCTCTCTCATTTCCTTCATGTTTTAGTGTTCAAGAAAGCGAGACTCGATAGCAGTCGACTCAAGGGTTTTGGTGGACATTGGATTTGTCTAGGATTTTAGGGTGAGGGATGATGTTGTTGTCTATAAGGTCCTCAATCTCGTGGAAGAGTCTAGAGAAATTCTTTGTCTTATGGCTAGATTTCTGATGATAGTGGAAATATTCACTTATGTTCCAATGTTGGGGTATTGGGTTGAGTAAAGAAGTAGGATTGAGGGGTGCATTCTTTCTTAATTAGGGGTGACACTCTTCATGGGTTGGAGTTGTGTTGGGTGGAAACTGCACTAACTTTGGCTTGGTTGGATGGCTTAGGGTTGTTACTAGTCCCTCTTTCAAATGTCTTTTTGGATTGAAGTCTCTCTCATTGCAATATGTTGGGGATAGTAGGGAAGGGGAGAACAAATATTAAAGGCTTTGAGACGCATAGTTGCTGTCTTTAAGACTTGAATTGCCCCCACTTAAAAGAGTTTGCTAAGGGTTACAAACAATTAGTCTACAGGATGCAACAAAGTTTGAGTATTTGCAAATAGCAATTTTGAAAATACTCAAGAACTTTCTTATATAATGTATTTTGTAGAAAAATATTGTATATCTTACAAGAAATAACTAAACATGTCTCTATTTATAGATGTAATGAGGATCCAAATGAATAGGCACCAACCACAGCACACTGTTAGTGCGATGGTCACTCCACAAGTATATATACTTGTAGGGTGTGGGGGGTAAAGGCCGGGGTTCAAGTTTCTAGAAATGAGCTTCACACACATATACATTTAAATTATGCTAAAGTAGAATTTCTATCTTGTATAAAAAGAAAAAAAAAAAAAAAATAGGCACCATGAAACGACATTAAATAAGTGTTAAACCCTTTCAAAAAAATAGTAGGAACCATCTTTGGCCGTTGGACATGTGAAACCATGTCAAATAGATTAAAAAATCTCAAAACATTTTGCAAAAAAAAAAATATATATATATTATTTCAAGCTAGTCTAACACTTGCTCGAGCAAGTTATGCAAAATTTCAAGTCAGGTAGGTTCACTCATTTATCACCTAGCACTTCAGCTGACCCAACTCATAGACAAAGACTCATAAAGAGTGTCACATGTCATCTCGGTCAACCCAACTCTTTAGCATTTCAAACAGAGAGCCATATAGAGACTCACCTCTTGCTCAACATCTCACTCGATTGAGATTTTGCATAAATGTTTTTCCCCACTTTCACAATTGGATTCTTGTTAATCCAACTTCTAATATTACAACCTACATATATTTATCAAAATATACAACACAATTTATGTAACCACTATTGATGGCCTCTTTGATCTTTGTACAATAGTTGTAGGGTTGATCAAAGGTCATGATGGGGTAGGAGAACACCTCACCCACTTGCATCGCCTCCTCTAAGTAATTACTCGTTGAGTTTTTCTCTATGATGGGAATGCACGCAATTACCACCCCCCTCCATTAAATGACAATTAAATGCCTCTTTCATTTTTCATTTTTCATTTTTTTTTTTTTGGGTGATATAATTAGAAATCCTAATTGTAATATCCTAGACCCCACCCCAAATCCACCTTCCAGGGTTTGAATATGCGAGCCCATGGATACCTCCATGCTCTCATGACAAGAGGAGGTACCACTTTACCTAATAAGAGCAGTGGTGACAATAGAATGTCTTGAGACTTATTATATCAAGGTAATCGCTACCCAATATCTTGGGCTTTTCGGTATTGTCAGTATTAATTAGTAAATTGCCCAGGTGGCCCAACATAGACAGAAGACCTCCTTTGGACTAATTAATTTAACCACCATTAAACTTTTCCGTTGCATCAACTAGCAGTATACAATACATGTACGTTATTTGATAAGAAAATTTGTAAGTATTGTTAATTTCTAAGCAAGGCATTTTCTTCTTGGATTTTTCCTTTGTCTTTTTTAGAAATAATAATAACATGTTGCTAATCCCACAATTAGAACAATTTCCCTTCTTAAACTTTTAAACACTTTGTGCATAAAGAGAGTGTCAATTCAATTACAGAGACATTGGCATTTTTTGAGATTTTACCTAATTAGCAAAGAAACAAATTAATCTATTTCGGTTGCTGATTGACGTCTCTCTAGAATGAATTTTTTTTCATATTCATTGCTCTGGGGGTATGGAATCCAAATATAGGTCCAATTTGGTAGGCGTGAATGTTTGACAATAAATAGTCTATTTTGAAGCTAAAGATACTTTTCAGCTAAACAAACAAAATTATTATGTTCGAAGACTTCTTCCGCAAGGAAGTTCTCTTGTCAGTTGTCATAGGCTTTGTGCACATGTAATCCTTATGCCTCCCTTTTCTTTAGCATATATTGCTTCATCTCGTACAAAGCTTGAATTTTAAGCCAAAATTTTCTCTTTTTCATACATGAAAGTTTTAGGGAGATAGCATCCAGTACCCTATGAAAAATATTCTTTCACATTCGTTCACATCCACTATTTTACACACATTCATAATTAATGTGAGAATATTTACATTCTAACACATAAAAATGAACATGAAAAAAAAAGAGCATAGATGTGTGAAAATCAAAATCCTGCACAGTATAACAATGATTGCTACGGGATTTTGAAAAAACAGAACAGAAGTTGGAAATGACATAAATTTCTTTTCACTTTTCTCTTTGTTTTTTTTTTTTTTTTTTTCATGAATAAAACATACTTTGGTTGCCACAACTTTAAAAGAAAATAAGTCTCCTACCTTAATCATAGGTCATGATACTAGCTTTCCCTTTCGGCTACCACTAATCTATGTACTATAGGACAGTCACCCCAGGAGCATGAAAACCCTAATATATATAAATATGATCTTGTCACATTCTAGTTTGACCTTAATTAATAGCCTTTTGGCTTTTGATAATATATCCACTACGCAAGTCAATCTTTTTTTTTTTTTCCCCTTTTTTCACAGCGATTACAATAAATAGGAATAGGCTACGAAGCATTGATCTAGCTAATGTAATGATATGGCATGTTGGCCAGATCCAACATTATGGGGCCGACCATATATGCACATATATAGATGGTCGGTGGTGAGGGACGTATGATATTGTTGGGACATGGTACTTTTCGTTGAACTCCTTGCTTAATTGCTTGATACTAGGTGCGTAATACTTTCGATGCTCCAATATATATATGCTTTATTCAAACTTTCTAATCCTCATCTTTTTTCTTCATAGACCCATGCATATGTAGTAGAGGAGTGTTACAGGCAATGAAACTAACATTCCAAAGATAACCCTGCAAAAGAACCAAAACAATTAGCAAAAGATAACCATGCGCATCTTAATGCACACACTTTTGCATATAATTGAAAAAGAAACAACTAAAATCGTGACTTTTACTCACAATTTATTTCTAGCTTTGAAATCACAACTTCAAGTCACGATTTCAGTTGTTTTTTCAATTGTGTAGAAAAGTGCATGTATGTATTAAGGTGTGTATAATAAATACTACTATTTTTAAAATAGACAGGATTATAGGCTTTTATAACACATTTAACATAAATGTTACCCAAAACTATATATTTTGATAATACTATATAAAATAATTAAGCTATCGAAAATAAACAAAAGTCAAACACATGATCGTTGGAAAATATTGAAGTTACTGCCATTCTGCCAATGAAACATAAGTCTTCAGCTACAAAATAATCTTCATACGGATCATCCTATTCCTAAGTCTAATATACAAATGTAAAAAGGACTTCCACTGTTAATTGGACAACTAAAGTAAAAGGTCAAGAAACTAAAGGTAAATGACTTTCTAGTCACAAATCACATATATAATTATGTTATGTCCAAATTATTGTGTCTCCACAATTTCCTAGTTAATTATTCATTTCCTAGCTTGGCAGATCCTTGATGTATGATATTCTAGGGTTGCATTATGTAGCGTGGGGTAGGTTAAAAGTTCAGTAGTTTTTTTCTTTTTTATGAACATGCATGTGAAATTAGACAACATTATTCAATATAAAGGAAATCCTATAACCCTACAACTTGAAACATGGTACTTACTAGAGACATTAGGGGTTTCCAATGAGATTTATTACTGGTGGGGTACTGGTAAAGTGGTGATGAAGGTTAGGATATCAAAAAGAAGCAACTGAATTACACAAAAGGCATCCCCATTGCGCCTACAATATATAATCCGCATTCCCTTAGCTTTTAGGGTTATTCTTAGTGTAGCTAGAGTTGCCTATATAAATTCTAGGCATTCAAGCATGATTTAGTGGCAAGATTCCAATCACATGCCTCAGAAATAAAGAAACAAGCATTTTCTTCATTCTGTTAAAAGAAAAGTCAGGGTGGCCAATGTAGTGCAATCTTATTTGTTATAAGCCAAAAGTAAATATACCTGGTTGCCGAGTATTTTCCAATGCATGGTGCTATTGATGAATTTAAAGCAAATTTTAAAAACTCTCCCAAGATTTTTTTTTTTTTTTTTAATCCAATGTTATCTTGGATATAAAACTCTATTATATAGCAATATTATTATTCACAAACGTAGGTGAAAATTTTTCAAAATCAAAGTTCATCTAACTTACCCTGTACTCAAAATGTCGGGATGAAGCCCATATTCCCTTGCAAAGACAAATGGTACTATCCCTTGTGGAAGAGCTGCCTGAGATTCAGTAATAACATTATCAAATACCCAACAGAAATGTTTCCCACCCGTAAAAAACATATACATGCATATTCTTCTACTCTCTCTCTTTCTAGTGTACTGTCCAAAAAAATAGGTACATACATATAAGAAATAAGCATGCATGTATATATATTCTTCAGTTGTGCATATCATATATGGTACCTGTACAATGGCAGCATGTAGTTTTACACCTCTTAATCCAACAGCAACCGATGCTGCTGACATTATTATGGGCCCACAAAGGAAGCGGATCACCATCCCTATTGTTGCCCTTTTTGTTCCGCAAGCAATAATCCGGGGTTGGAGGGCCATGAACAGCCCTGCAGCAATTACCAATAGCTCATTATCAAAAAGTTAAATTCGATCATGATTTCAGTTGCTTTTTCAATTGTGTATTAAAATGTATGAATTAAGTTGTGTGTAATTATAAACACTATTTTTATCAAAGTACAATTTTGGTATATCTCATGCCCAACGTGAAAATTATATGAATTTTGAAGCGTGCATGTGATTATGACCAAGTTTGTGCAAACAAATGTATGAAATGTCTGTATGTTGCGTTTGTCATATATTATGCTGACATAATAAATACCTAAACTGAACATGGCCATTCCGAGACCTGCATCTGATATTATTTTTATTGAGTATTTCACCAAACTGGGCATCCCTACATTCCATCTGCAAGATCCACCAAAAAAAAAAAAAAAAACCCTTGTTATGATTGACATAATTACATATATAATTATTCATTAAAAATTTTCATGTATGATAAAAGATTGTACATGCCACTAGGAAAATCATGGCCTAATTCTTCTGAATAACTAGGCAACAGTAAATGTAATATTTGGGAGACAGTAATCTCTCTCTCTCTCTCAAAAAAAAAAAATGATCCTCTCAATTTGAAATGGTATCTTTGACGATTCAAATTAAATATTATAAATCTAAATATAATGATACTGTTAAGATCATTTGAAATTTTAATTAAAGGATAATATATTTTAGGTAAGTATTCTTTTTTTACTCTCATTATTGCACAATCTAATTCTTTTTTCGAGTAATCAATTTCAAACACAAGACATGAACTCATTCATGAACGATTGCATACTTCCTCGAGCAGGAAATAATCGATGTTGATGGAATACATCCACTGAGTAGATAAAACGATTTGTCTAAGTAACTTCCGTTTGTCCATATTTCAACAAAAAAATATCTTTCTTCTATTTTGAAGTGAAATGAAAATGATTATATTCCTTCATTTTACAATATCTATTTGACTTGGGGTTCATGACACCACTTTGATAAAACAAAAGTATGTCAGTTGAAAAGGATGACTTTTTTTTTTTTCCATTGAGTTTAAAGTTGATAAGGATGACTTCAATATGTTTGTTTCAGATTACTTATATTTTCTTGGTTTATTTAATTTGAAAATATAATGCATTTACCTAATCAAATATAAACCAAATAAACCTACTCACTTGAATGAGATTAGAGACCACAAAACCCCTAATATACTTGAGTATGTATTTGGGTTGCGAGAAAGCTTCCGTCCAACCACAATTAGTATAAGCCTCAACATGACCAAAGCATGAGGCATTTCTTGACTAATCTCTGCACCCTTCGTATCTGTTTCCTCTGGAATTTGAACTTTTGTGCTATCTCTGAAGCTAATTTCTTTTCCTGACAGAATAATGAAAGATAAATGCATTGTTAATATCGAAATGAAATGCAGTTAACTTGTAAATCCTTTTTTTTTTTTTATATAAATACAATAATATTTCAAGCTTATGGCGCATACTCTATAATAATTGTTTTTTATCATTAGGTCAAAACACAAAATAAATTTTAGTATAAGTAGAGAATTGAACATAAATCTCTTATTCAACTATAAAATACTTTATCAATTGAGTTAGCGGTTTTTTTTTTTTCCTTACATTTTCTTTTATATTTTTGACTTTATGGCCCTGAAAGTTATACCCAATTTAATCAAATTATCAACGTTAAAATTGATGGCCATTCACGTGGCAAGGTTAGTAGTGTACTAGTGTTACTGTGTTAGACTCTACTTTGCTTTTTCTTTTTCTTTTTTTAGGTTTAGGAGACACATAGACAACATAATTACAAAATGAAAGTTTTGGGTTGGGGTTACCATATTGGATTCTTTAACATGATTAACATTTTGGAAATGAAGTAGGCCCTCCTATATCATTACACACGTGCCTCGAACAAATGATGGCACCTATCAATTAAAATTCTGACTAAGCAAAATGTTGGGCATATAAAATTGGAGATTACTTTTGACCACATATGTAGGTTTTTTTTTTACATATTTATTTTGCAATTGGTGGGGAGTGGAGGGGGCCACTTGGTTTGTTCTGTCAAGTCATCTGGTGAGCACTCAATTAGGGAATATCCAAAAACAATAAAAGCAAAAATTAAAAGTGACAATTTATACAATGAATAAAAAATATAGACATTTTGGACACAATTATTGATGAATATAATATATATATTCACAATAAAAAATACAATGAATATATATAAAAAATATATATTCACAATTATTGATAAAATTTATTGTTATTATAGTAACATAATTTACATTTAGATGCGTTCTTAGTATCATTTTATTATATTTTAATTATAATAAATCGTGCTAATATTTCTATAAAAAATTATGTACTAAGCGTGGTGAAGTCTTGTCTAACTTTTTAGACTATCCATATGAAACTATTTATCATTAGACTCTAAGTTGGTATGTATCCTATCTTATGTTATGGGTGAGATTTGCATCATGCGCTCAAGGACATAAAATAGAACAGGAGAATGCAAATGACCATTTTAAGACAAATGTCACTTCTGTCTCATTTTTAGTGTTCAAATGCATTAGAGGAAAGCCAAACACATCTTGTATAATGTTAACTCCGTATTAAATAACAAAATATACTTCCCTAAATGAGACTGAGGTTCAAATTTATAATTTATCATTCTTTGAATTCTATTCATTATTAATCAGAATTAAGGATTTTTTTTTTTTTTTTTGGGGGGAAAGAAACATTTAAATTGCTAAGAAGGTTTTTTTTTTTTCAATAAATTAAATAATAATAAAAAAACTAAAAACCTTATAATCCTAACCATTCTTTTAAGAATGTAGTTTTAAATAACGTATTATAACCTTAGCCCAGTCATAGCCTTTTCAACTAATCATTACAAACACGCATACTTTGTTATGCAAAATTTAGAGTATGTTTTCTAATAAGATAGTTAATCTAGTAAACAAAAGCTTAGTTAACTAAGTAGCTTTTATTCCCTGCGTTGACTGGGACAAATTTAAGAACAATGATCAATCTATATTCACCAAACATCTCAAAATGATCGGTGATTATACCAAATGACTACAAATTCTGAATGAGGAATTGCAATTAATAGGACAAACAATTTAAGTACAAGAGATTATATAAATTTAAAACTACCTATGTATTTTTTTTTATTAGTTTTGGAAAATCTTGAAAGGGTCATGCTAACGAGTGCCCTAAGGACACTTGTTAATAATTCATTTTAGTAAAGTTTTTATACCACTTTTATGAGAAATGAAAAAAGCTATCAAAATATTAATTACTTTTTTTTTTTCATTTCTCATAAAAACTTTCTTTAAATGAATTATTAACCAATGTCTTAAGGGTACTCATTAGCATTTCCCAAAGAAAAAATATCATTTGTTGACCAATTTATGTACTTAATTGTTTCTTTTCTAACGTAATTTCTGTTGTTATATATGATACAACGATTTTGGTTAATGTTTAACTTTTTTCCAAAGAAGTTATTAAATTCCAGTTGTTATGAAAATTTGTTGAAAAGGTTCAACGAGTTCTTTGAAACATAATCTGTAAATTTCAATGAAGTTTGTGTGGAGTTAATAATAAGATTTTGGAATTGTCAAAAAAAAAAAAAAAATTGTGTTAGCTTCAAATGGTTTGAAAGTAATTTTAAATAGAGTGAAATAATTTGTTGAAGTTGTTTCAAATTAGAGGGGCTTTTGATACAAATTGCTTAGAGTGAATTTGAAATATAATTTTTTGACACAAAATTAGAGTATATCAACCTAATCATATATATTGAACCTCTATTTAAAATTGTTTAATATTGACTTAAATAATTTCTAGAAGCCGTTAAATAAAATCCTAGAAGCCTATAAATAATCTCAAATGCTTTTTTTTTTTTCCCTAGAGATATTTTTTAGAGAGTTTTTATGGCTACCACTTTTGTGATGGGTCACCAACTACAGTAGACTATATTATCATATTATAACAAAATGCGTAATCAGAGAATAATTGTGTTTTAGAATAATTGTCTGTAAACTATCTAAGATCTATTTTCTTTTTCCAATGACATCATAAAAAAACAAGGTTAAAGTCATTTTCATTTTAAAGGGTAAAAAAACATATTTTATAAAAGAGTTTGAATTTGGTAATGATGAAATGTAAAACCTATGTTTTATACCATCTAATAAGAGATTGTCACATCAACATTTTACTTAAAATTCAATACATCATATCATATCTAATAACATCTTAATAAACTCCTAATTTGGTTAGATTTATATATGGATATTAAAATTGATTAGGTGTAGTTGTACTTATTTTTTTTTCTTTTTTTTATATGTATTTATTCTTAAATATGTGATAAGATAGTGTGACATGTTAAAATTAAAAGGGTAAAACATAAGTTTTACATCATATCTTTTCCAATTTAATCTCTTTATAAAAATGTTAAGAGTCACAATATTTTTCACAATTATTATTACGTAATGATGTGAGATTAAATCACATTTCATCATTTATGAAAAAAAAATTTGAAGTCTTTAAAATTGTTAATAAATTATTATTATTATTATTATTTTTTCGTTGAGAATATTTGGGCTATAAAGACATAGACCAAATTAGAGCAGCTTTATCGGGTCAGATCGATACGAATAAGTTTGATAAACTTTGGAGACAAAACGTACAAGCCCACCTGAAAAAGGCTTACATGTTTCGCACTTAATGATAAAGTTTAATACAGACAGACGTTTGTTGCAGAAAACGACGACGCATGGAGCAGATAAAGTTAGCATGTACACGGTACACTGTGTTATGGTATAGTCAATAGTGTGTGTGGTGGAGACACAGAGAGACAGAGAGAGAGAGAGCACGTTAAAAAAACGAACGTAAGTAACTACGTACGTACCTGCTGCAGCAAGTGCAGCCACAACGTGATTGTTAGTAGATGACCCTTGTCTCTCTTCTTCTTCTTCTTCTTCTTCATGATGAGTATTACTGAACTTCACCGATGATGGTGATGAGTCCCAAAGCATTTTAACGCCGGAGAAAACCGGAGATGGGTGGCGAAAAAGCCTCCCAACTGGTGATCTTGACCAAACCGAAACAGGGGTGTTGGAGTTGTTGGTATTGGCGGCGTTCATCATCTCCAGTTGATCCAACTCGTTGTTGTTGAAGTTTGATTGGCGAGGTGTGGGCTGGAGGGAATAAGCGTCGGAAGAGGCGTAGCCTGACATGCAGTACTGAGGGCTGGCGCCGGAGCGGTAGCCGCCGCCGCCGCCGAAGGTGTTGACGGAGAAGATTTCGGCGTTGGAGAGGTTGGAGGGTCGTGGGGTGTTGATGGAGTCTGCGGCGGAGGAGGTCGACTTTCGGATTCGGACGCGGATTCGGCCATTGGATTCGACCTCTGATTCGGTGTGAAGTGGGTCACGGCCGTCTAGGGAGATCACGTCGTTGTCTAGCTCGATTTTGGATATGGAGGCAGCTGTTTTGCCTGGGAACTGGGTTTGGATTAGGAGGGTTGCAGCTCTGTATTCGAACAAGATTAGCAATAGTGTGTACCTGCAAAGAAAATAAAAATACAACTATCATTTCTTGGATATATATATATATATATATATATTATATACTCTTTGGACATATATGAGAAATGCAAAACATTTTCATAGTTTCTTTAAAAATTACTTATTAATTAACCTAATATGTTGTGATTACAGAAACATCATTTTTACATAAGTTAATCATAAATACTATTTTTATTATAGTCTAATAACGACAAATCCAGTTGGGAAGGATATCGTAAAAAATACTTTATTTCTAAACTCAATGAATTTTTATATAAACATATGAGGTAGGATTGGTATTCTTTTTTTAATGCCAAAACCTTGTAAGATTAACAAGATTCTAGGTTCCAAACTTTTTCAATGTAATTACTTGTATGTGTGGTCGTGTCTAATTAAATACATCTAGAGACAAAAAAATTTGAACACTGTCGGGGAAAAAAATCACTGTTTTAACTTTCTACATACTTTTTATAAAAGTTCAAGCTAAGTAACTATCACATACAGAGAGAGAGCAGAAAAAAGAAAAAGACCTTTCAAGCTTTCACAAGAGTCAAGATAAAGACCAAGCTATTTACATTTAAAATTTGATAATGAAAAATAAAAATTAAAAGGAAGGGAAAAGAGAATTAGTGGTGATCACAATACCATATGATGCACTGAAGCACAACTAATTGCACCATGAGGCTCTGAGTGAAATCTCCATACATGGCTTTGAGCAAAGGAATGCCCATGACAAGTGTGTTAGGCAACGTAGCTACTGAAAAGAGAGTGATAAGCCAATCCAAGCCTCCGTTAAAGAAGACAGCCCAAACTGAGAGCAAAACAAGGACTAGAAGCTTAGAGAAAGTGTCAGCAAGTATGAATTTTGTGTCCATTTGGTAAGGATTGTTCTGAGATATGAAGTGAAAGGACAGTACTGGAACCGCAAACACAGCAACAAACCGGTTAATACCAGAGCACTGCTCAGGTGTGAATATCTTCCACCATTTCACTGAGCTATATGCTACCAGCATTGCAAAATACAGAGGAACCATTGCACACATCACCTTGTAGAAATCATTCCCACTTATCATCTTTTCTCTCTCAGTTATGTGAATAATAAGTACATGAGAGTTATATGAGCATTGAGCAAGGAAAGGAGGTTAGTCTTTATATAGGATATTTATAGACCAAAATGCCCTTCAATGAGTTGTTTATTCACTTTGGAGGTACTCTTGTTGGCGGAAGTTACGGGTCTTTGTATTTTTCTTTTTAATCTACAAAAAGGAGTCCTATGTATGGTCACTGCCTCATTGATCCCGCACCGCTTCAACTCTGCCCAACGTTATAACATGGGACCATCTAAGCATTAAAGAGACTTGTCACTGCTGGAACCCGTAGCTCTTGAATTTGCAAGTGTGAAAGATTACATAACATAGGTACCGACGTCGTAGAAGTTAATGTTGGTAAGCTTAATGATAATTTTGTCATTATGTGTGACGCTAAAGTTGCATAATTTCCACGTGGCAAATAAGGAGATCCAGTATTGTGTGTATGTTCCTCTCGGTAGTTGGAGAGTGATGTGAACTAAAAAAAAAAAATGCTTTGCTTTTACTGCGAGAGCACCAATAATGCACTTGAAGTATAGAATCATATATAGATTACACTTTCATGATAATACGATCTTACTTGAACGTTGTGCTTGGCGGTGCCTCATTGATTAGGTCATTAATCAAGAAATTCTGGGGTTAGCCATGATGATGAATTTTATTACTGTCATCTTTGCTTTATAAATTATAATGGTACTAATAATGAGTGACGGATTACTCTGAATCAAAGGACCAATTTTCCATTACAAATTCAATTTCATCTTAAGACCCCTCCTCTCTAGGGAAAAAAAAACAAAAAAAAAAAGGACAAACATTTTTTTCCCTAATATCAACAAAAACAATAGCAAACCTGCAAACAAAATACAAGTAGAGAGAAGGAATAAACGCAAAAGAACGAGGTCGCATGTCTACATAGCACCCTTTAAATCATCCTCAAAGACACTCAAAATTGGAACAGGGGCCTTAGAGACCAAACTGACAGCAACCACCCAAGGATTGGCTAGAGAATGGGCAGCTCTTTTCCTTTCTCTTTGGATCCAACAGAACTCAAAATGAAGATCGGGTAAGGACAACAAGTTACTTCGAAGGTCAAGGAGCGCCTGCTGAATTTCCAATTGGGCAACTTCTTTGTATCCTTAAAAGTAGCATATAGCAAAACGCTTTTACACCTATTTATTATGAGAGTATCTAAATAATAGTGGATTTGTATAAAAGAGAAATAGATTCTAGAATAGATAATCAGCATATTTGTGTTGGACTTGTTTTGAAACCACTAGACATGGCAAAACGGGTGGGTCAGGCCGGGTTCAAGTAAGGTCAATCGGGTTGCGGGTTGGGTCGGGTTGACCCGTATTCTCACATGATATATATATATATATATATATATATAAAGAAAATAACATGTATTTGTCATTTGGAAAGTTATGTAATAAATTACTTGATATAAAATGCATTATTTTGAATTCACCACTTATATCAAGAATGAACTCAATTAAATTTATTAATACTTATTCAATAATTTTAAAATTATACAGATCCTAACATTGCTATCTAAAACAAAATAATATAAAGATAAGTAAAACAAATACACAAGTTTTATTTCTACACAATATCAACATTCCAAAATATAATACAAAATTACAAATGACTTATTGAATAACTCATTTGATAAAAAATAAAAACATATAAGAAATTTATAATCTTGAAAATTAATTTTATAATCTATTATCAATTGCGGTTGATACTCTATTTCAATTTGAGATATACATTAAAGTTTGATTGCTTACTTATTTATACATGGTATCTTTTATGAATATTATATCATTGTTAAGCAACACATACGCTAGGAAATATCATAATTTATTTTGAAAAACCGTTTATTTTAGACATAAATTGTTAAAAAATAAGTATAAGTATTCATAATTTATGCTAATTTAATACTTTGGCTTCATTATTTTCACACTTGTGAATGTTTCTTATACATGTCTACAATTTTAAATCTATGATTTTAACTTTACTGTAACCAGATTATCTTGGCATGTACTTTGCTATTTGATATCTAAAAATATTTACTCATTACAGAATGCTCAACCATTTATCTTTCAATTAATTTGCATGCAGTTATGTAAATGTATCAATTGTTTCCTTAAAACTCACAACAAATAATTAAACTAATAATGTCTTAATTTTACTTTTTTTTACCAAAAAAAAAGTTTTAAAAAAATGGTTGGGGTTTGGGTCAAGTTGGGTCACGAGTTAATTCGTTTTTGCTTCGGGTCAAAAAAATCGGATTCAAGTCATGTATTTTTCAAGTCAGGTTGGGTCGAGTCAGAATATTCTCGCCCATTTTGCCATGCTTACAAACCACATAAGCTAGATCAAATTTTCAAAAAGTTTTGGAGTGATCAGGAGATTGGTTTTTTTTGGGGTTAACGAATCGACTTAGGGCAATAAGTAACTTTGAATGCACAAGGTAATTAGGTTGACTACAATTGATAGCTAGAGCATAGAAGGGCTCAAGTAATTAGGTTGACCGCATATACAGGAAATCATGCATTGTCTAGACCACAACAGCCTTCAATAGTGGACTTGTTGGGTTGAGTTTTGACCTTGAGTGTTTTTACAACTTTTAGTTCACCCCATGAATTTCTGTGTGAGTCTTGTTTACTGTGTTGACTTGAATGTGTTTATCAACATTTACTATTGCGATTTAATATTGTCTTTGTGTAAGTCTTCTTTACTATTTTGCTTTAATATTGATTAACGAACTCCTCGACAACTAAGTAAATTAATCCATTAAAATTGGTAGTTAAGTTGTTGCATGAGTCTAAACATAATTCTCATTTTTTTGCAAAATATTCTTATTTTTGTAATTTTATGGGTTCAAATGGCTCTTTGGAATTCTCATAGTCAATTGCCTTTAAATCTTTTTTTTTTTTTTTTCTATACCAATTTTAGTATGAGTATGAGTAATGTTTATTACACACCAGTGCATGTTACACAGAGAATTGTGTGCACTAGTCAATTCCCTATTACCTAGTTTATACTTCATCAAACATCATTTAATCCTAGTGTAACTAAGGTATAATTAAACAAAAAGTCTGAATGCAAAACAAAATTCACAACTATCAATTTGGCAAATTGTTATTTGTAGGTAAAAAAATACAATATCAATAGTGAGCCTTAATTGAAACTAATAAAAACTTGTCAATAACAATCAATTATTGTGAATATGAATTCAATTATAATGAATATGAAGGTTGATGTCTCCGTAGCATTACTTAATAAAAATATGACTAAATTTAGTTACAAAATTGGTTGTAACCTTAGGCTACAACCTTACTCAATTTCTTTTTAGAAAAATGCTAACGAGTGCCCTTAGGACACTGGTTAAAAATCCAGTTAAAGAAAGTTTTTATGGGAAAAGAAAAAAATAATTAATTTTGACAGTTTTTTTCATTTCCCATAAAAGTGATGTCAACACTTTCCTAAAATAGATTATTAAAGAGTACCTTAAGGGTACTCGTTAGCATGACCCATCTTTTTATTGGAAGTAAATTTTGACAAATCCACCATTAGATTACATCTTTTATTTATATCCTCCAAGTTTGCAAAATTTATAGAAAATTAAAGATCAATAGGTATGTCATCAATAAATTATTTAAATTGCAAGTTTTTGTAGTTTAAAATTATGCATAGAACATAAATTTATAGTCCAATTGATACAAAATTTAACATGTGTATTAAGAGGGTAAAAAACGTGTAATTTAACAGTTAGATTTCCAAAATATGAAATAATATTTATTTTTATTAAAAAAAGTTGTAACCTTAAAACTACAAAATTGGGGTTGCAGCTAAACTTTATTCATAAAAATAAACTTTTTTACACTCTAGCATAAAGCTAGACTGACTTGACAACTCACTAGTGAACCGCCCTGTTCAAGCTACTAGAAGTCTGGAGAAGCATAAGTTCAAACGTGGCATGTGAGCTCAAAGCCTCAAACTACTTGAACATCCTACTAATCTTTACCAGCCGAGTTCGAACGCTCATTACCAAAGTAACGAACCGCTTACGTGCCCCTTAAAGGGACTTCTGATAATATAAGGCTCTTTTATAACAGCCATATTTGTAGTTAAAAGTACAGCCATTTTGAAAGATTTGAGTTTCACTTAAAATGGGGATTTAGCAGACATTTTACACTTTCTTTAGTTAACTATGTATATTCGCTTATCTATATGACTATATGTATGTATAGTAGAAATGTATAATCCTTCCGTCCCACACGAGGTATATAGTTTGTGCTACCTCCGTAAATAGAACCCACATATACATACGGTAACTTAAAAGAGAAGAGAGTGGAGCCATTAAGGACGAGGAGGTGAGTTGAGCTGAGCTGAGCTGAGAGAGGGAGGTAAGGACTTTCTGGATGAGAGAGAGGTTAACACTACCCATATCTATGCAAATAGCTCTACAAATCCCACCCATCTGCTCCCCCCTCCCACCCTCTTTGAAAGCATTCTACCTCTACCAAGGCAAGTCCAACCGACCTCTACCCACCACCATTTCACACAAAATTAACCCCCCAAACTCCACCATTTCATTCTAGTAGCACCACCCTTCTCCAACTCTAATTATCAAGCACCCACCCCTCATCCTCTACTCCCAAGTCTCCCAACTTCTTTGTGATTTCCCATTTTGGCACCAGCTTCATAATATCCAACCACCTCCGCTGGCTCTCTGCCACCAGCCCTTCCACTGCTCCAAGCTCTTCGCTGTCTCCCAACAGCTTCATCATTTCTGGCTGCCATCTCCATCTTTTCAGATCCAGGTCCTCACAGGTGACCCATCTTTTAACAGCATTTATATTAAAATATTTCCTCATTAGGCTGTCATCCAATACTAAATTTAAATTCAACCCCGTTTAACATACTTGTCTACCACCATGACCTACATTATAAACACATTTCAAACAACAGAGAGATTTTCAAAAAAAAAAAAAAAAAGATGAATCCCTCAAAACCTTTTTCCATAACTAACAATGATATATATATAATACACATTTTTCTTCTTATTGCCATGTCAATCATGGTTGTGCTAGCTTTGCCAAAAGAACCAAGTCTAAAATCTTAACATCAAGAGTGTCGTCCACCTTTACAATTCCGTCACTGCCATCCACACCAATCAACTTACCAGTGGCACCACGTAGCACACCAGCCATGATTTTAATCTTGTCATTTTTCCTTGGTACTACCACGTCCATTTCATTAGGAAGAACTGTTATGGTTTCACCATTGCCACTTGACCCAAGAACAATCCTACAAGAGCCATCCTGGAAGATATGGAACAAAAGCATTGTTAACATATATTATTACCCCATTCACACTAACAAATTTCAACTTTTTGGCAGTGTAGATCAGCAAAATAAATGAAAAAATGGTAAACGTTTTTGGGGTGACCATCCATTTAACATGTTAAAAAGATTTAGATGGTTTCCTTATCTCCACAGTTTTTGTTGCAACCCTCAGCCCCAAGTACGCCCAACTTCTCTTGCAGGGATTTCATATCATAATTAAATACAAAAAAGGCTGAGAAAGACTTAATATAAGAATTTAACCAGACATACCGGAAGCACCTCCCGGACAAATCCTACAACAGAATCCTCTCCCGACCTGCGTACGTTGACCAATATGTCTGGCATGAAATATGGCCCTTCATTGTCCCCGCCTGCAAATCAGATGAATAGTTAAATTGATATTCACAAAAAACAAAACTCTATCTTCAAATATTTTGAAGATCAATGGCCAAAAATAGCAGAGGGTTGGGGAGCTTGCAGCCAACTCCAAGTAGTTAGACTTGGGCTGTTTCTATAAGAACTTTCATCTATTTATTTTCTTGAGAAGAAAATAAATATTTATCAGAAAACAGAGATAGTCAAGTACACAGCATGTGGACAGGAAAGTCCCAAAAGAGTTACAATTGGAAATTTAAACATCCAAAAAATCAAGAGAAGAGAAAAACAGGATATTGCTAAAAGCTGTTGTCCAGTCATACGATAAAATTTTAAAAAAAGAATACTTAAGCAATATGAGAAAATGTTCTGTCTATTGAACCATCAGTATGACTCTAAGGTAGCAAAGGTAAAAAGCTGAATTCAAATCGAACCTATGACAGGAGACATGGCATCCAGACCACCAGTTCCCGGTGTCATTGGCTGCCCTCCAGGAGTGCCAGGAAGATAGGAAGCAGAATTTGGTGTCATTGGCTGACCACCAGGAGTTGATGGCAAGTAAGGGCTAGGAGCATTGGCTGCAACAGGGACATAAATTGAGTTACTCTCACGCAAGATTAGAGCACATCAAACGTTAAAAAAATGTGTTCATGTGTCCGGGTGTTTAAATAATGTAAATCAGTACCATAGGCAGAACTGCTATCCCTTGGTGTTCCAGCTTCACTATAATTGCCGCCAGGAGTACTGGCCCAACCAGAACCAGGAGTTGGCGCTTCATATGTACGTGAAGGAGGACTTCCTGGCTGGAGGAAGGGAAAAAAAAAAAAAAAAACACAATACAGTTACTTCGAATGTGAAAGAACAAAAAACAAAAATATTCCCAACCCATCAGACTGAATATGCAAGATTCCTGACCTGATACTGTGGACTGGTTCCCCAAGAGCCAGGATTTCCATCTTCCCAATTATCCCTAAATTTTCAGCAATAAAATTTCAAAAATATCAGCCATCAGTCACAATGCACACTGTATTCTCTAGAGCATCCTAATATAAATAGATAAAAGGAAGCTTCCCAACAAAAGGAAAAAAGAGCGGAAAAAGGAGACAGACTAGGAAGAGAGAGACATAACAGCAGCATATATTAAATGAGTCACTTATAACTCGGGAAGTACAAGTTATATGCTTTGCTAGGCAGTTTCGAATATCTAACCATAAAAACTTAAAACACACTCATGTTAATTCTGCTTATGTTTTTTTTTTTAAATAAGAATTCTCCATGATCATGCCAATCTGAAACTTTCACTCTCAAAATGAAAACATAGATTCAAATTTCTCTTTCAAACCCAAGACTACCAAAATTTCATCTTCGATTATCAAGACTGTTCTTGGATGTTGGCATTATCCCTCGACTCTCCAAAACAAAGAAGCAAAAAAACTATTCACATCTATAATCCAGTTCTGAACACAGGAAAGCATTACACGCAGTTTATAAACATCGCAGAGTACACATGTACCAATTAAAAATTTAGAAGCTATTTATCAATAATGTGAGTGTTTGTGTGTAAGCTTTGAAAGCAAGGAAACTTAAAAGTCCTCTACTAAAAAAGGGAGTCCCAATTCATTAATGCCAGCATGCTTATCCAACCACAAAACAACCAAGTCAATTTCATATGCAAATCTTTCTTTACCCATAACAAGAAAAAACAGGGGATGGGGAGATGGGGAATGAAAGGAATATAGCCAAACTCTATGACAACCTTGGCGGACTCATTGGCGTATAAGGATTCCATGCTCGATCACGCATAGGTGTCCTCATGCCATCATGAATGGGTGTTGCTGCAGAAATAGACACGAAAATGAAATAAATAAATAAGAAGATATATTTTCATGACCAAAAAGGGGGAAAGTTTCAAATAGAAAATGCCAAATTTAATTGTATTTTAAAAGTTGAGTTGTTTAAGTTGCCCTTATTTCTGGAACAGAAACCAAAAGATTGAAAGAACAAACCTCCAGGATCTCTCATAGGAGTCATATACGGATGTAATGGAGTTCGAGAAGGATGCATGGGAGTCTCACTCCCACTGCCATAGCGAGGAGCATCACTGGTATAAAAAAATACATATAGTCAAATTTTATATATTTTTTAAACAAATTAGAAGAGTCAAAAGAACATTAGATATTTACCGATATGGGGTAGAAACAACCACATTATCAGAAATAAAATTGCGGTCAACTGCACATACAACAAAAGTTATAAGCCACATTGAAATAATGGTGACCAAGGAAGCACTTCCCCCAGATAAAGTAAACTTGCCTGTGACAACCTTCATCTGTGACTCCAATTCAACCCGAACTAATGAGCCTTTAACTTCTACTACACGCCCACGGTAGCCTTTGAAAGGACCCTGGCGGACTTTTACTGTTGTACCAACCAAACCATCATGCCCTCCTCTTCCACCTCTATGGCTATGCCTTCCCCCAGCTAAACCATATAGAACTAGAGGTTAAACAACAAAATTCTTTCTGATACAAGAATTAACTTTAAGAAAGCCTAGTGGCATCATATGTACAAAAGAGGAGGCCTTGAAGAACAGAAACATACAGTCCATTGGATGACCTCCTCGAGAAAATCTCTTTGGCGATTGAGGAATACGAGGTGGAGTTCTGAGATTAGCGAATCTTGAGTATGAATCACCCTAATAATTGACACAAAAGCAGCAAAGAAGCATCATTAATGAGTACAAATAACAAAACACGCATGCTGAAAAGAAAGATGGATATAGCAAACAGCCTAAAAATAGATACAGAACTAATATATAAGAAAACTCAACAATAAGTACTAAAAACAAGGTGCACATCTATCAATAAGAACATATAAAACATTGAATTTCAAAATAAGAGAGCAAATTACTCACATTTCTATCACCATTGCCACGTGATCCTCCCACAATAACACAACAATGGGCTTTAGCACATATAAAGCCTGCATGCTCAAGGTGATGGCGATCATAGATGAACAAGATTCCTCTGTGTATATGTTCCACAGGGCCTTGTTTCCCCTACCATGAAAAAAAACAGTGATGAGACAAGGATTACAAACCCTTCTAAAAAGACCAAAGAAGCTAGAAATAGGGTCTCACTTTGCAGGGACCCTCAATAATCCTCACAACGTCTTTTGCAGCTACAGTATTCTTATACCGATCTTGCACACTGTTTTTCTTATCAATCTTGCATTTAATCTCTCTTAACTTAACAAGAGCAACCTCAGGTCTGTCAGGAACTCCCTTGAGAACCTAAATAAGAAAGTCAAACACATGAGTATCTACAGAACAGGGTGCTGAACATTTAACACACTAGCAAAATCACCAACCTGAAATGCTTCACTTTCTACACGAATAATTACACCAAAACTCATATTACTGCACCAAAACAAGTTTAAAAAAATTTGAGCCCCCGTATATTACCATTAAATTAATAAAAAATTAAGTAATTCCTGAACAGATAGGAACATCTTACTCCAGAAGCACTAGATCATGAAGCTCGTAGTCCCCAATTCTTGTGACACCAGAAGTTACTTCAGAGCTTTCTACAACATCATCAGCAAACACACGTATCTGAAGATAACAGATACTTCTATTATTTCAGCTAATCATGAAGTCTACAACGTTGCTCCCATGCCACATCAAGATTAGAATTATCACTTACGTGTTCCTTTGTTGTATCAGATAATATTATGAGGACATGCTGCTCAACCTTAACAACCATACCAGTTGCACCTTCCTGTGTACCAGAGACAACCTTCACCTGATTCCCAGGTTCAAAGTACTTGCAAAGCTCTTTTTCATTTACAGCAAGAGTTTTCTGCAAAAATACCATCCATTACATGGTCAAGTAATTACTAATAAACAGAATAAAAAGTTGGCAGGTACATTAGGTAAAACCGTAAAAGTGTAAAACCACTTTGAGCAGCCAACCTAAGAAGAATTCGTTGCAGTACAATCATTTCTTACCGGAAGGCCCTTCATTTCTGGTCTGATGTGAACATTCTCTTCCTCAACTTTCTCAACCCATCCCTTCAAGTTTTTGAGATCTCCCTTGATAACAATAACTGCATCGCCCTTCACAAAATGCCCTTTCTTTCTATTTGCAAATAAAGTCGACAAACTAGCCATATCGCTCTCTCCATTCTCACCAGGTTTCCGAAATTTTTCAAGTTCATCAAAAGTAGGTTTTATATTTTGAGAGCTAATTGATTTCATGGATACCGTTTTATACAAAAAACCATCTTTAAACATCATGCCACCAATGTTCTCAAAATAATCTCCGGTCATTGGATCTCGTCTGCGCTCTACACGAATATGAAGTTCTCTGAGAATATAGAGCACAAGATATTATGAGGCTGGAAACTGAGACATCATACCATGCATAATAATGTAGAAAGTACATTGCAACAGAAACATATAATCAGTACCTAGCCTCATCAATGTTCATAAAACGTGGAGGAGGAACAAATGCCTTCTTCTTCACAACTTCTCTGCCCTCCTGCATCATGAATTAATTAAATTAGTGATTACCAGGATATACCAAAAACTCAATACAATTCAATTCCTTTAAAATGATTGAATAATTAATTAATAGAAGGTTGATACTTGCACACACTTTTTTTTATAGGTTACTTGCACGCACGCACACACAACTTATCAAATGGCAAATCAAATTAAAAAGCAGGAAATGAATTACCAATTTGCTTGCAAGAGCCTGTAAGTCTATCCTTGGAATTAATTTTACTGTAACTCTTTGCCTCACATTATCTACATCCACCACCTATGGAAATGAGAGATTGAAGATCAGATAAGAAATTTTGAGAAAAGCATTATCAAATAAAAGGTCATATATGTACCTTTGCAAGATCCCCTTTATATGTCCCAATCTTCATTCTGACCCAAGTATCCCTAGAGAGATCAATTGCTTTGCTTTCAACTGAAAGAACATCAGTCATTTCTCTAATAGGGACCAGCATTACTTTCTGAGAAAATATATTGCGCAAACCTTTGCAAGCCTGAAGTGTAAAGAAATATCAAATCAGATCTCAATGATTAAACTAAATATGTGTAATCAATTACAGCATAATTCCATTCGTATTCTCACACAATTCAACACAAATTATGCTTACATCAAGCAGAAATTACCTCCTTAACATGGGCTTCTTTGTCTGCTTCAATATATATATAGTTTTTGAGATGGTCAAGGGCAACAGCAGACCTGATTTGCAATTCAGATCCTTTATCAATGGACTTTTGCATCAGGCAAACAACTGCTTCTCGTTCACGACCAATCTGATGTATAAGAGTACAGTAATTTAATAAGCATTTTAACTTATAAAAAAAAAAAGCATTTTATTTTTTTGATAAGTAAAAATAAATAAATAAATAAATAAAGCATTTTATGCCACAAAACAAAAGCAGAATATACCCCAAAAAAAAAAAATTTGTACAAATTAAAGGCAAATCATTTACTCTTGGAAACACAACAGGAAAAATAATCATACCGCACATTTCACCATCCACAGCTTTGGATCCCTAACAGATGGCAAAAGAGCTTGTTGATCTACATCTGTGGTCTCCTCATCATACTCTGCGTGGCTAGACCTTGCATATCTAGCCTGGATCCTCCTCTCAAGAGCTTCAACATCTTCTTGCTCATCTTCCCGTGGCAACAGTGGGCGACGATGAATTCTTCTACCATCATCATCATCAGGCAGATCCGCACCACCATTATCAATAAAGTCTGCATGTTCAAGTTGTTCATTTACCAGCAGTACAAATAAAATGCAGGTGGATCAGTTCCATAAGATGCAGTAGTTTTAGCCAATATAAAAGTCATACAGAGCAAGGAATGATCTTAAGCATATCATTTTCAAGCACAAAGAAGGTGGCAGGGCAGTGAAGGAACAAACAGAACTGGACAACCAAGACATCTAAACTCAAGCACATAATGTAAAAACTCCAGTCACTACAAGTCATTTCAGTTCATGCAAATTAATGCAGGATCATTCACAATACAGCAATCAGTGAGTAGAATGAGGGCTTACTGACAATTCATTCAAGCATGACTGCAAATTTTGTAGTAGTTGAGGGGATACAAATTTTAATTCAATGGACTAAGTTTAAGTGTAGTTCAAGTAGACAAACGTTAATCGCAAAGATTTAAAATGATAAAGAGGATGAAGAAACCCAAAAGGATAAAAAGAAGGCAGAATAGGGGGGCGGGGGAGGAGTAGTTCACTGCTATACTAATGCAGACCCCATACATTGTTATTTTCTCTTTTTAAATTTAGCTCGTCATAGAAACAGGAATTCAACAAGACCGCTATTTCAAGAATGTAAATCATAACTAAAAATAACCTATCAAAATAAAGCAAATAAAGGACCAATAGACATTTCTTACACAAAAAATGTTTTCTTCCAAAAAATGAGGCCCACAAGCCAAGTTTAACATTAATATTTTTTTTTTCAAAGATACAATAGGATTTGAACACATGGCATCCGTTCCACGATGATTGCTCTTTTATTATTTGGCCAAGACACCAATTGGTTTTTTGTATAAAGCAATATTCATACCCAAGTCGCGTATGCAACAATAAGAGATTTTACTAATTGAGCTAACTAAAACCCACAAACAGTATTTAACATTAGAAGTAACATCTTTGTTTGGAATAAAATATGGCTACAGCACATTGAGAACAAATCAAGTAACCAAGTCAGTCAGGTAAACTAATGATTAGGCAATAACAAGCCTTACGGAATGGGTATCAACCGTCATCAGAAAAATTTTGGGAAAATTAACTGAAAATCAACTTTACTTTTATCCATCAAAAATTCAAACATGCTGATCTTGAACTGATAAAAAAATTTCTAGGTTATTGAATCAAAAGACAGCCAAAATATCATAAATTGAGTATTACAGATTCAGTCATCAAATTAGGCTTTTTGAAAAACCTTTTTTGATCATAGGCTGTTTGTAAAACCTTATATTGACAAAAAAGACAGCCTTAGTAAGTTGAATTTAAAACAGCAAGAAAGAAGTAGTCGGTGACTCTGAGGGCTTGTAAAAGGGTTTTGTAGGTGTTAGTTGAAGGAATTAGGAAAAGTAATCACTGGAAATTATGGCAACAAGCAAAAGGTTTCTAAACTTGGTTTAGGTGGGTACTACAGCCAAGATCCTTTGAAATAGAAAACAACCCATCTTTTTCAACAGGACCAAGAAGAGAGATCACATGCAACATCACCTCCATCTCCATCATGGTTTTGTTAATCAAACTTCCATGAGTCATCTTCTAATAGGCCTCCTATTTGGATGAGTTCCTTACTTTCAGAGCCATACTTCCAAAAAAACAGCTTCATGGGAAACAGAATTCAACAGGCAAGAATCATGAAGGATCTTAGCTATGATATCGACGTAGGACAGCCCTAACCTGGAAAGCACGGGTGCGGCGCCAGAGGCACCGCATCGGCGTTGGACGCGGCGACGCGCGTCGGACACCGCTGACCGCGCGTCCGACACGCGTCGGGCCACATGGCAAAGCCAACGCGGCGCGAATCGGCCCGATTCGGGCCGTATCGGCCGAAACGGCCGGTTCAGGCCGAAATTATAAAAAAAAATAAAAATAAAATAAAAAAAAGGTGCAGAACGCACCGTTTTACTTACCCTAATGCCTCAAAATCCCTCACTCCATCACACTTCGTCCAAAGACTCCAAAACAGCCTCCTCACTCCAACTCCATCGCCTCTTTCTCTCTTCTCTGTGCTGTCTGGGCTGCCTTCACCACTAAGTCCTGCATTCCAGCCACTCTAGAGTCTTCACACAGCCACTCAGCCACACAACCATTCAAACTTCAGCTCTCTCTCACACATTCTCAACTCAGGTACCGTATTTAATCTTAGACTTTAGTTTGATTTTTGATTTGTTAGTTAATAGTTATTATTTGTAGGTTAAATTTTTTTTTGTTATTATTTGTTAGTTAAATGTTTGATTTGTGATTTGTTAGTTAGTTTGATTTGTGAGTTGTGATTTGTGATATGTGATTTGTGTTATGTGAACTTGGGTTTGATTTATTATTAATTTATTTAGTTAATAGTTATTATTTGTAGGTTAAATTTGTTAGTTATTATATGTTAGTTATAATGTGAAAAAGTATGGTATATGTTTATATAATGTGAAAAAGTATGCTTAGTAATGTATTAAAAATATAAATAAAAATATTTTTAATAATTTTTTAATCGCCGAGTCCCGCCACACCCGCACCCACCTTTTTCAAAAATTACCGAGTCCCGCACCCGCACCCGAGTCCCGAAACGCACCCGTGCTTCTTAGGCCCTAACACCTTGAGTTTCACAGCTTTCTTCCGTAAGAAACAGATCAGTTATGATTGAACGGCTTTTCAAAGGGTTTTAAAGGTCTGAGATTTCAAGAATATGAAATAAGGTGCTGCATATTCTAACAGAAGAAATTCACGTTTTTAAAGTGCATTTGATGGGTTTATTTTTACCAAAATGAAAACTACCTTAAAAATCATATAACTTATACATCAACCAAAGGAAAAAGGACTAAAAGAAAAATGCTTCACTCTTAACAACACAAACCTCAAAACCATCCTGACTGATTCATGTGAACCCACACATTAAAACTGCAAATTTCTAGGACCAAAAATTACATAAAAAACAACAACTGCACCCTCTTTTCCAAGCCTGCATTGTACATTCAAACAGGAAAAATAACTGTAAATTATTAACCTGTGAATGCCAAAAATACAATCATCACTTCCTATAATGGTGGAAGCACCTTGATCAATAATCTCCAACTTGCTCTCAAAGGTTCAATACTTGGGACCTAAAACATCTGTCTAACTTCAATAATCATGCAATGTAAATGCAATTACATTACAAATAAGTATGTCACTTTTTGTTTCCAATTCTCTCATGCAATTACAGTACATCTATTCTTATGAAAAAGTTCCAAAGACTTCAGAACATCACTGTAAAGGACCACCACATAGGCATCTTCGTGTAAATACAAAGCCATGCATAAATCTGTCATTGCGCATACGCATGCATATATTTCGTGTTCTTTACATTGGGATGATCCAAATGCAGCATAATGCAAAGAACATTTTAGGTATCAGAACTAATCCCAAAACAATGAAGGGAAGGTTCAAAATTAAAATAGTGGTCAATCTCACAACTCAATTACAACCTCCAGAAAGTAAGTCACCACAATTTTACTTAAATTTAAGCAACCCATAGTAATTGATTGGCATACCACACATTTAAAAGCAATAATAGTATACATTTTATATACATATATATATACACACATATTATTCGAACGTTACACATTTAGATAAATTTTGGTCACCTATAGGACCAACTGTTATAGGCTGGCCCCATTAATGTTCTCTGAGCATTTTACTTGTCACCAGTTTTGAGGCCATTAGAGCTTACAGGTAAAAAAAATTGCTCTTTTGCTCAAATGTCTAAGAATCCATCTGAGATAGACAATGAACTCATGACAGTCTTTGAACTTTTCAAGAGATTTAAGCCGTTGAGACTTTTTGCACCTTCAGTGGGTGTTTTGGTATTCTTTTTTGTAATTGTGTGATTTTCTGCTTCTTTTACATGAATTATAAAGATGTGGCTAAAGGGTTTCTATTTCCAGACCAAGAGAGGTTCACAAGGGTGCAGATTGAAGGGTCCAGTGAGTACCAAAGAGGTATCAGTCCAGAGACTGCAACATGCCCAGGTTCTTATTAGAATACTACTTATTCGTTGCTTTTATCACTGTTTGGTTGCTGAGAAAATGAGGGAAAATGGAAAAACAAAAATTTCCATTCCTAACTCAACAGAGAATCCAAATCAAAGCAATTAGAAACCCTAGAAATTCTCAATCCAGATTCCCCGACCCCCAAATCAATTAACTAATAAATTTTGCAATGCCATTGTATTTGTCAAAATAAATCCATAAACTCCCAATCCCCAATTGCACAAAACCCTGAAAGCGAACTCAAAGCAACCAACATGAATTCAACCACAACAAAATCAAATCAACTTAGAAACCCTAAAAAAGGAGAAATGAAATGAAACGAAACGTACCATCCTCGCCTTCCTCCTCTTCCTCTTCGTCATCAGAATCGACCTGCGCCTCGAGGTCGAAGAACTCTTGGCCACTCTTCTTGATCTTTTTCCTCTTGTCCCTGCCCCCGCCGCCGCCGCCGCCGCCGCCACCATAATCCTCATCGCTATCTTCATACTCCTCGTCATCCTCCTCGGCGACATCGTCTATGTACGCCGATCTCGTGCGCTTCCTACTCGATCCGCGTCTATCTTCCTCCTCCTCCTCTTCCTCCTCATCTTCATCGTAGAGCTGCCCCGGCTCATCCTCCTCAAAATACCCTTCCTCCTCGGGCTCCAGGTCATCGTCGTCCTCGTCTCCGCCGCGACGGGGCATATCTCTCTCGCTCTCTCTCTCTCTGATTGACCCTCTTGCTCTCGCTTTCGAGTGGAACCCTAGGCAATGAGGTTAAAACGGGTGAATGGTTTTGCCAGAGAGTGAGTTTTTGGTCTGTAAACAAAATGAAGAAATGCGAGGATGGGATAAGGAACATTCGGGTATATATAGGGATCATGGGGTATTCTTGGTATTTTACTGCTTTTCCCGACCGACTTTCAGTTTGATCCTACATAAATTGGGTTGGGCAGGCTTACAACCTAGTAGAACTTGGGATTTGATGGTAATTTCCTTTATTTAAAAAAAAAAAAAAATATATATATATATATATATATATGATATTAAGGCAAAATTAACTCTATCTATGTTACACTTACTTCATAAATTATGAAAATGCAGACTTTATCCTCTTAAATTATGACCCGCATAATACTTGCCCTTATGAGAGTGCACACTTACCCCCCAAATTATTTCTTGTGTAACACTTTGCACAGTTTAAGGGGTAAGAATAAAATGAGTCATAGTTTAGGGGGTAAAGTGTGCATTTTTATAATTTAGTAAGTATAAAAGAGTCATAGTTAGGGCTATCCAAACCACCCGGAGACCCACCCGAGGAATCTGAGCCGACCGCGCGCCCAACCTGACTTCTCTAATAGTCGACGATGAGGCTCTTCCTTTAGAAACCGACTCTAGCAGGTTGGTTTCGGTTCTCTTCCACCAAAGCCCTAAAATCTTGAACCGATTGACTTACTAAACATTTTCCAGCGAAAATTTCTAGATCCAGCGAGATCTCAACCACTTTTGGCAAGATCTCATTAGATCTAGTGAGATTTCGATTAGATCTAACAATATCTCATCGAATCCGATGAGATTTATGCTGAATCTGGTGAATCTCACTGATTTCCACCATTTTCTCATCGTTTCTTAGATCTCCGACTCCAACCAACCCACCCGCCACCCTTTGGAGGTCTAATCCACATGTTCTGATCATCCTATTGGTCGGCAGCGAGTTAAAGGTTGCTCTACCCAATCAGGTTGTGTCGGATGCGGGTTAAGTCCAAATCCAATCTGACTCGACCTGTGGACAGCCTTACTCAGTCTAGGGGGGAAAGTGTAATTTTTCTTGGATATTTATGACATTTTCCAAACATCTCCATGCTTTATTTTAAAATAAAAAATATCTCTATATTATTATTTTAAATCTTTAAATATATTAGATATTGTTGTTGTGGGTGGAAACGAGGATCAAAAGAATCCAACACAATGAAAATCTTAAATTCAATGAAAAAGTCACAATTACAAAAATGCTTGAAGGTTAAAAATTACAATCTCAAAAAAAAGTCTCTCTTGTTTTTTAACTCTCATACATCTCTTCTCTACGCTCTAGAAAACCTCCTCGACTCTCTTCTTGACCTTGGTATTGATAAGAGAAATAGGGGTGGACACTTAAGAACAAATGAACATGAGTGAATGTCTCCGTCAAATCACCCATCATCCTCATCAATCCTAATGGGTGGGTTCATTTAATGCAGAGGTGACATATACTTTTGCTTTACCGACATTCTCCTTCTCCTCTTTACTCTGCTTAGCCTCATTTTTTATCCTCTACCATTTCAGGTCCTTCTTCCAAAACCCATCCAAGGGACTCTAAGGCACAATGTACAGCAGTCCCCTAAATCCCAAGGAAGATGAAAATGTGATTAGGATCCCATTCAGGCCCAAAGGGTTGGCTCTGTTGGTCCATAATCCCCGAGCTCATTTTGATTCGTGATAGTTTATCTTGCACAATTGTAATTAACCAAATTAACCATTATGATTTACTAGACTATTTTATTATAAAAATTCATTTTTTCAAGTAAAATTTATTAAAACTCATCTTGAATTATAATTCAAGAAAATTATTTTCTTAAATTTGTTTTTTAAATGAAAAATATAAAATGTACTTGGTTAAAAAGAAATTACTAAATTGCAATTTACAACTTTAAACTTTGAGGTAATTTTGATTTTATCTCCTAAAATTTCAAATTTTGGATATGTACCTCTAACGATATATATCGTTTAATGCATAAAAAATTTGAAGTCAAGGATTCAACCCCCTCCCTATCGTAATTATCGAATTATAAAAAAAAAAAAAAAAAAAAAAAAAAAAAAAAAAAAAACCACACACACACACACACACACACAAAAGGTTCAAGAGGGTACATATTTTCCTTGTTAGATATGGTTATTGTATAAACTAGACTCATCATATGAGCAAACTAAGGCTCTTTTTTATTTTTAATTTTAGGTTTAGTGAAATAATGTTTAAAAGTGAAATTGAGATAGTGTCCTAATTTTTAGGATTTTGATAAAAGTTTGAACGCCTAAAACTTAGGAACTCTTTTAAAAATAGTAAATTACTATTTTAACCAGTTTGTGTTTTCAAATTTTAAAATTATCCAACTAAAAGATAGGGATATTTTAAAGAGTTTAAAAATTTGTGTGAGGATATTTTAGTGCGCAAAATGATGAAACTCGAACAGAGAATCCTGTTATTAATATTATAGAGTATAGATGATGTTCTGATGTGTATTTTGGCCCAAATCTCATAGTGGGCTTGCTCACAATGTAGCCCATCAAGTCTCCTAATATATGTCTTGGGGACTTCAGCCTTTTTTCTCCATCCTTCTTTGGACTTTTACTGAGGATGCCAATGGGCTAATTCTCTAACTCTCTATCCTTCCAAAAAAAAAAATCCTTATTTACCAAATAATAATAATAATAATAATAAACAAAGGAATCTCATGCACTATACATAAAATAAAAGGAGCAGTACTTTTTATTCTTTTATTTTCTTGAGAAATGCTATGTGCACAGTATTTTTACAATACTTTCACAACAAAGTATAGGTGATTATGACATTTAATCATATACTGAAATTACTTTTTTGCCCCACCAATAATAACCTGTAACAACTTGCCACATAGTTGTCACATAGAATTTGTTGTGAAAATATTGTGAACATGACATTTATCTATTTTTTTTTTTTGAGTGACCGTTGACTTTGACCCAAAAGTGAGCAAAAAGAATATTTGAACTGGTAGTCTTTTGTTAGTCCCAGAAATATGAACTCCTTTGAAAGTGGAAAATGTTAAAATTATATGTAGAATATTTCTCAACAAATAAGACTATAAGAGAGACAAAAACGACATGCATAAAGACTTGGAGTTTATTTCCATTTTGTCACCAAACCGTAAAATATAAATTAACCATTAATGTATTTTTTGTAATACTAATTCAATGTAATCACCATTACAATACAACACTTCACAAAAAGAATAAAAAACATATTGTTGATGCTCATTTTGGAAAAGCCTGATAGTAGGAAGAAGCCCAATAATATGGGCAGAAAAGAGTTAGTAAATTAAGAGAAAAATCATTAAGTCCGAATAGCAGGAATGATGGATCATAAGCCCATAAAATGATAAATGGGCCTCGAACTAAGCAAGCGGGCCTAAGGGAGCCCAGAGAAAGAAGTAGTAAACTCATGCGCAGTAGAAAAGTAAGAATGGGCCAAAACAGGCCCGAAGTAATGAAGTAAGTGAGTAAAGGGTTGATGGAAAGCTCATAAACCCCAAGGGTAAATGATATGGTAATTGAGTCAAGGAAGCCCAAAAGAGTTAGCAAAAGTCCTTGGGAATGCAGAATTTGAATGAGCCGAGAATGCCCAAGGAAAGAAAATGGGTCAAGGATGCTAAAGGAGGAAGAAATGGGTCGAGGAAACCCGTAAGCAATGGAATGGGTTGATGAAACCCAAGTAGCATGAATGCAAACCCAATGACAATGCTGGGTCACTGTAATCAAATAAAAGAAAAGCATACAACAGGTCCAAAAGAGGAACAGCAAGCACGGGTCAAATAACAGAGTGGCATGGCAAGAATGTTAGCAAGTTTACGAAAGGAGCAAAGAGTGGGGTAAAGAGAGAAAAGCCCACAATCAAGCAAGGCCTAGCCCTTGAAGGAAGCAAGCCATAAAGAATGGAAGATCACAAAACAGTTCACGCCACAAGAGGTCAAGGATGAGTTTTAGAATGCACAGATGAGCCTTCAGACCATGACAAACGCATGAACAGCAGACAAGCTTTAGACATACACGAAAGTGGAGCACGCACAAGGCCCAATCACTACCAACCTGTACCCAGCCAATACAAGAGTGGTGGTTCATGGGTCAGAGGTAAGTGAGGGTATGGTTTGGCGGTGGGGAGAAGGGGGAGCCTATTCTGAGGTTCCTGCTTAAATTCTTTTGGGGGAAATATCCTGCTAGGATGACATGCCACCCAAAAGAAGGAATGGTAAGTTGGAACCAATAGGTGCATGCCATGAGGGATAGTAAGAAAGGATGCCCATCTTGTTTTAAGATGAGAATGCCACGGTGAACAAGCAAACAAAATAGTTTTCTTTATCTGGTAATGGGGAGTGGCACGGCCAACACAGGTAAGTGGTGGTGGCTGGGCAGTTGACAAATCAGTGGGTGGTCTGGAAGGACACCTACACCGAGGAAAAAGTGGTTAAAGGGTGAAATGGTAAAAAAACCAGTCACGACAGGCAGTATATAAGTAGCCTTCACCGTGCACAGTAGGATCATCAACAGAGCAACAATCATAACGAGAGATTCATAACATTACAACAACAACAGTCACCACTATAACACACTAGTAAGAACTATAAAGAAACGAGTGGAAAAGCAGAGTAACAAAAACAGAGAAAAAAAGAAAGAGAAAGTTAGGAAGAAAAATAGAGAGAGAATAGAATGGCAGGCATGCACCAATAGACTAACTGCTTCTCTCCCTCTAAAAGCCTACCATCTGTTAAGGATTAAGAATTTTCTGGGGCATAAGCCATTTAGACCCGTTCTCTTAAAATGGGTAATTTCTACAGCAGGATCTTCCCATGAGGTTATTCACATTGAGGGGGTGATTCCCTCCTTGGTCTTAGTCCCGTAATGCAACTAAGCACAGCATACTAACCACTCCTTCTTTGCTTTTATTGATTAAGTGCCAGTATTATTTCTCTTTTGCCTTTGCCATTTCATTTATAATGTATTTCATGGTGTTGTGCTATCCTTTTTCTTTATTTTGATTGAGAATCCTTTACTTATTCTGTCTAATAGCAAGTATATTTCCTTTATTGTTGTCATATTGTATTTGCCTGCCATAACTCTTTTGTAACAGCCTCATCTGCCATAGGCATATGACCAAAGTATCAACAAAGGGGCTTTAATTTGCGCACAAGCCGGTCTGAGGTGAGTTGCAATTGAACCGGTTCTGACTCTCCTACCCAGAACCCTTTGGGCCGTAGTGTGGCAAGAGGCAGCCTAGCCCACAATCTTAGAAAGGCTCACCACACACACACACACACCAAACATGCCTGAAGCCCTTTAATTATGCCTTTTTTTTTTAGAATCGTAATATGTTATTGTAATACTAAAACATGTTACCAACATAGGAAAAACATATACCTTATCATCTCCTTTTCACTATGTCCAAAAGGTCCTCTATTTTTAATTTTTTATATACTTTTCTTTCTACCAAACAAAGATTTGATGACTATGCAATTTTATTATTATTATTATTATTTGGTAATTACACTTATGGGGGTCCAAAAACTGCCCTTCAACTAAGAATATTGAAACTAACTCAAAGATGGTGTTTGAATGAGAGTCACAATTTATTTATCTAAAAAGGTAGGGATAAAACTCCACAGTGGGAAGCTCAAACAATTGATTTAACGAAAACAACTAGCAACTAGCACATTACAATAGGAAAAATTCTCTTTCCCGTGGTGTTGCACTATAATAGATTAGAAGTTCTCTCTCTATTTCTTTCTCTTTCCTTTTTTTCCGATCCCCTCTCTATTTGTCAGTTCCCTCCCTTATATAGGCACATTTTTTGCCCTTATCCTTCCAGCTGTCTTGTCTCCAGCCAAATTCTTAGGAATATTTTTCATCTTCTTTATTGGTTTCTTCCCCTTTCTTATCATGGAACATGATTTTTGGGGATTTTTCCACTGTTCAGATTGTCTCATATGCATTCAATGTAGCAGAGGTTAGGTGGAGGTCTCCTCATTAATGCGGAGGTAAAGATCTCTATCATTCTTATGTGTCTGGAAGATTTCCTGTGGTTCAAAGTGCTAGTTGTAGGTACGTCGTGGATTATTCGTGTACATTCCCTCGAATAAGACTTTGCCCCATGTATTTTATTGCCAACTTCGCGGGAACGATCCGTGAGGATTCCTTTCACCTCCTAGATGCTCGGGCCAGCCTTATTCCACTTCACAAGGTCCTCTAAGTTATTAGGCCTTACCTTAAGCAGATGAGTCTGGCCCATTCCATTCCACGGGGTCCAATAGGTATTTGGGCCTCAAGTTTGGGTGAAGACTTTTCCACTCACCACAACACTCTTCTCCCTTGATATTTGAAGAAATTAACATTGTCTCTTCTTCTGTTTATATTAGCAATCAAATATTCTAGATTTTTATGAGAATATCTTTACAAAAGTTTATCCACTATTAGTAAAAATATAATTGATAAATTTATAATAAAAATGCAAAGTTTATCAAATACCAAAAGACTTGTAATGACAAATCTTTTCACAATTAGTTGAAAAAAGAAAAAAGAAAAAAAAGCAAAAAAGCAAAAAAGTCATACTTAATAATTTAAAATACACTTTAATTAAAAAAATTTAAACAATAAATGTTAATTCTAAAATGAAGGGTAATTTTGGAAACTTGCCCTTGAATAAAGAGTAGGCTAGTACACGACATTTCTAAACATTGCATTTTTAATTAAATTGTATTTTGGTCAAATGGGTATCAATGGGGGGAAGTGTTTTTTCCCTTCAATTTTAAGGTAGAGTGTAATCCCCCTAAATCTTAAGGGAGAAGAGTGTAATCATCCCTTTTTTAATGGAATAAATTTTGTTATTAATTAGCCTATAAACGAGTATCACAATTTGGATATCAAAATACCTTTTTTTTTTAGTAAACAATAATACTTACTAAAACACACATAAAAATAGTAATACTAGTATTTTAAACTGAATTTATAATACATTACATAATTAGAATACAACTACAAAAGAGCCTAATCTTTGTAATTGTAGACTGAGATTATTCCTTAACAAAACATAATATTATTATATTTTGGAAACATCATTAAAAAAAAATTGTAAAAAAGAAATGCTATGAAATTAACATCTCTCTTTCTCTCTCTTAAATTCTTGGACTAATTTCCTTTCTGTTTCTTATTTTTCTTGTTGAGCATCTCTTACACTACAATAAACAAAGTCAAAAATAATTTTTTTTTTCTTAAAAAAGGGCAGACACCAACGTTTTAACTTTCAAGGGGACAACATATTTAAGGCTTTCAAATGTAAAATAGAAGCGTCATTTTCTGTAAATTACACTCTCGTAATTTCTATATAGAGTATTACTACTTTAGATTTCTAAAAAAAAAAAAAAGTGTAATAAAGAAATGCTTTGAAGTAGTAGTAGAACACTATTTTTAGAAAGTGGAAGGGACATTTAACGCTTAATCCAAATTGGCAACAATGGGATTGTTTCTTAATCTAATTTACATAAAGAACCAACAATGGTACTGTTTCTTAAAAAAATAAAAAACAAACAAACAAACAAAGCCCACAAACAATGCACAATGGGATGAAGTAATTGCCAGTATGTGAAATGAAAGAAACATACTATATCAATTAATCTATATTCTCACTGTAAAAAAAAAAAATAGTGAATTTAATCACTTAATTATTATTCTAATGCTCCCTATCCCCCCCCAAAATGCATGCAATTTTTAACTTTTTAAATACGAGGTAAAGTACATACATAGTTTGAACTCAGGATGACATGCTATGATATCATGATAATTTATTGATTATTCTAAAAGCTAAATATATTAAGAAATGGTAAATTTAATCACTTAAACAATATTTAAATATATACAAAATTCAAACATATACAAAAGTAAAAGAAATTATAAATTCTGAGAAAACGGAAGATACAGTTCAAATCCATTTATTCCTGTCACAATAGTTCTCTTGATGACTAGTTTCAAAACATTAATTTACATTCCGCTACCCAGCCATATCCAAAAGACATTTATTTCGTTCCACACAGACTACAAGGCATTTCAAATGGATAATTGGAAGGACTTACTGAATGATACCTTATGGTATCAGCACAACGGATCCAGTAATCTTCCTACTTTCAAGGTCTGCATGTGCCTGAGCCGCCTGAGACAACGGGTAGGTATGATTTACTCGAACTCGCAAGATACCAGATTCGACATTAGCAAATACCTCCCCAGCAGTTGCCAGTAGCTCATCCTGAGTTCCAGTGTATTGCACGAGGGAAGGCCTGGTCAAGAACAGGGATTTCGCAGAAAGAGCTGACAATGGAAGTGGATCTGGTGTACCTGATGACTGACCAAAATTCACCATATACCCACGAGGCTTTAAGCATGCCAATGATCCCTGGATATTAACTTCCGTATAAGAAACTTCTTCCCAGCACATAACAAACAAATCAGAACAGCTAACCAAAGCTATGACGTACCAACTTCAGTAGATTCAAGTTAAGGTTTGGGAACATTAAATTTGAGCTTGATTATTTACTGATTATTAGCATTCGAGCTTGGTTTTATTATGTGGGATGGCAGAACTTGATTCAGTGATTACCTTACATGTTTCATAATCTTTTAAACCTTACTTGAAATAGAAATATCTGAGTTTGACATGTCTAGCTTAGAATCGAGAAATGCCAAGGTAACATTAGGGGAGAGCTGGCTGTAAACAGTATGACGTGTTTTTTATTTTTATTTTATTTTTTATATAAGTATGATGCCTTGATACTCCAATTCCTTAATAAAATTAAGTTTAAAAGTAATGTTTTATTAGTGTAAGAGTAAGAGTAAATTGGTCATAGTGTATTTATTCACAAGACTATAAATAATGTCTATTAGGGCTAATGATATTTATTAACCCTAAGAAAAATTTACCAAAAAATGGGTTACATGGTATTAGAGCCATGTTTATTAACTCTAAGAATAATTTGCCAAAAAATGGGTTACATGGTATTAGAGCCATGTAAACTGTGGAACCGTTGTCATCCTTAATCAACCAGTGTCGACAACCAAGACATCACTGCAACAACTGTACCATTGTGACTATCACTGCATTTGACCTCTGCTGTGAACACAATTGATCCTTGTCACAACCATGACCGTAATCAACCTCAACAGCCCAATTTTACCATTGCGATCAGAGTTCAACACCACAACTCCCAATTGCAACCACCCACAGTCAGTTTCTGTTGATGGAACTTCAAACCTGACATTGATAATTCCTTAGACCTGATTTCAACATTCTCAACACCAAGATAGTTGGTTCGTTTAAACAATGACCGGTTGAAATTGTCACCCTGAGAAGATGTCATCTGCTGGTACAAACTCAGTATGCCGTCAAAAAGACTTCATCAATGATTCACTCCGCTGCAATCAAGGGTTGAGTCTCGGTGAGTAATCCAACCCATATCACTTTCTTAATATGTTCCTCATTTCTTTTATCTCAGCTGTGTTATTGGAAAGTTCTTTGTGCTGTTAATCGACTCAATTTATTTAGGTCTCTTTAATCTCTTGAATTAATGAATCTGTTTTCTCTGGTTATGAAATTGTGAGTTTTTTTTTTTTTTTGGGTTAATTAAATTTCTAGTAGTTGGGTTACATGTTCAGTGGTTGTGATGGAATCAAATAAAGAATTGGACTCTAGTTTGCTTTTTCCCCTGAACTGTTTTCAATGACCTCAATTAAATTAAGTAATAATAATTATGCTCAGTGGGCAAAGTCAATAGAAGTATTTTTATTTGGTAAAAAAATATTCCATTACTTGGTTGGACTTCGAAACCAATTACATGAACACATGGCTGTAGCTTATGGAAAAGTATTCGGACTGGTTGGGACAGATTCCTGCAATATGTGTGTTTCAAAGTGGGGGGATGGTGAGCGAGTGAGACTTTGGCAGGACAAGTGGTGCGGGAGTTTTTTTCTGCAGGTGTTGTATCCAGATGTAAATGCTTGAGTAGTAGCTAGAGATGCTTCTGTTCATTCAGCATTGGTTGATGGGGAGGGGCGGAGTTGGAATGTGAGATTTCACATGGGTTTTAATGATTTGGAGTTGGAGCAAGTGCATTCTATCCTATATCTTTTATCCACCAATTGTGATAAAATGAGAAGGGGACTAAATGGGAGTAATAGGGTTGCTGTTTGCTATTTTAATGAGGCCATTCAAGGTACACAAGTCACATCCTACCCTTGGAATAGTATCTGGTATGTTAAGGTTCCTAAGCAGCTATCCTTCTCTGTATGGATAGTAGATTGGGGAAAAATCCTTGTGATAATCTCATAAAGTGATTTTCTCTAGTGGGTTGGTGTTGTATGTGTTGGTGTAGCAGGGAGACAGTTGATCAATTATTGATTCATTGTGATATCTTGTGGAGCTGCACCATTGGAGCTCTTGGGATCAATGGGTGCTACCTAAAAGGATAGTGGACATCATGTTTGGGTGGAAGAATTGGTTTGGGAAGCACTCATCGGATATTTGGAACATTGCCCCCTTCTGTTTAATGTGGATTTTATGGAATAAACAAAATAGCCACACTTTTGATATTTCGAACTTTGACTGGTCTTGTGTGCGCGGTCTTTCAGGTGGCAATTCTCTTTTATCTTTTAGGCGGACTCCTCCTATGGAGCAGTTGTTAAACTTTATCTTTTCTACCATCAAAGATTAAGCAAGACTTATGGAGACCTTTTTATAGTCTTTTCTTTTTTATATTTTTTTATTTTATTCTTCATTGATTTCAATTTTCAGTTATAAATATCTAAATTAAAGTAGATGAACATATAAAGACAAAATTATATGTAAAGTTAAAACCACCTAATATGAATATATATAGACAATATTTTTGTTTTAATTTTTCATTCATTTATTATTTAGTTAAAACATCAAAATTAAAGTAGATGAATATGAAAGTTAAAATTGCCTAAGAGGGATATGTATAACCAATATATTAATATATTTAATATTGTCAAAAAAATTAAAGATAAAAACGAATAAGAAAAAGAATAATGAGGTGGCTAATGAGGTGGCTTAACAAGAGCGTAGCAACAATAAATGCTACGCTTTAGCTTTTATATATATATATATATATTAGAGACTTCGGGCCTATTAGTTTGGTGGGAGCGTGTATAAAATTTTGGCTAAGGTGTTAGCAAATCACATAAAATGGGTTTTGGATTAGTTGATCTCAAAATCTCATAATGGCTTTGTGTGTGGTAGACAGATATTTGACTTAGTTCTTATTGCCAATGAATGCGTGGATAGTCAAGTGAAGAGTCAAGTTCTGGAGGTTATATGCTTGAAAAAGCTTAGGATCATGTGAATTGGGAGGCAATTCTAGATTTGTTAAGGAGGATGGACTTTGGATAGAGATGGTGTAGGCGGATTTGCACTTGTATCTCGACAATTCAGTTTTTTGTTTTGCTAAATGGGTCTCCAATTGATTTTTTTGGAAGTTTGAGGGGATTGAGACAAAGAGATCCATTATCTCTTACGCTGTTTTTGATCATGATGGGAATCTTTAGTAAGATGTTGAAGAGAGTGGAGGGGGGGTTTAATTAGTGGCTTTAAGGCTAATGGTAGGCAGGGTGATGGATTTTGTGTTTCACATCTATTGTTTGCAGATGATACGAGCTTGTTTTGTGATGCAAATGTGGAGCAAATTCTTCATATGCGGATGTTGCTTCTATGCTTTCAAGTTGTCACTGGCTTGAAGGTTAATGTTCGTAAGAGCAAAATGGTCCCAATTGGGGAGGTAGATAATGTGCATGTTTTGGCAAGGCTTTTGGGGTGTAGGGTTGGGAATCTACCCATGTCTTATCTTGGCATGCCTCTGGGGGCCTCTCATAAGTCTTCTTCTATTTTGAATCCTATATTGGAGAAATTTGAGAGAAGATTGGCAAGGTGGAAGAAGCTATATTTGTCCAAATGTGGTAGGCTGACTTTAATTTAAGAGTACATTATCAAGCTTTCGTACTTATTTCCTATCACTTTTTAACATTCTTACTAGTGTGGCAAATAAGATTTGAAAAACTGCAAAGGGATTTTCTTTGGGAAGGTAGGGGGAGCGAATCTAAACGACATTTGGTAGGATGGGATAAAGTGTGCGTTCCTATGGCCATGGTGGTTAAGGGATAAGGAAACTAACTACGTTTAATAAAGCTCTATTAGGAAAATGGTTATGGCGTTTTGGGGTTGAGGAGAATCGTCTTTGGAGGAGGGTGATAACTATGAAGTTTGGGGAAGAATGTGGAGATAGACTTCTAAGTTAGGCAGGGGTGTTCATGGTTGCTGTTTGTGGAGAGATATTTGTATGGGATGGGTTGGGAGGATTTTAGCCAAAAATACTTGGTTTGAGATTAGGGTGGGAATAAAGTGAGATTCTGGCATGATTGTTGGTGTGGGGTTCAACCTTTTCGAGTGACATTTCCAGTTTTGTATGAGATAGCCGTGAAGAAAGAGACTTCTGTTGCATTATCCTTGACCAGACAGAGGGAAGGGGGAAGGTGGACTTGGGATGTGAGGTTTGCCCGAGATTTGAATGATTAGGAGGTGGGTTCTATGGTGAATTTTCTTCATTTTTTGGAGAATAATACCCCTTTAATTGATTATGGGGACCGATTGAGATGGATTTTGAAGAAGAATGGGAATTTTGACTTTCACTCGCACTATAATGCTCTACGAGACTCCTCCTCTGTCACTTTTCCTTGGGAAGGTATTTGGGGAGTGAAGGCACCTAGGCGAGCTTCTTTTTTTGTTTAGACTGCAGCTAGGAGTAAGATACTCACTAGTGATAATATGAGGAGTAGGGGCTTTGATTTTGTTGATTGGTGTTGCATGTGTCACTGTTGTGGGGAGATTGTGGATCATTTGTTGATTCATTGTGAGAAGGCACAACAATTATGGTGCTTCATCTTTTGATTTTTTGGGGTGCCCTAGGTCTTACCAAGAACGGTGCTTGATCTTCTTTTTGGTTGGAGGAATTGGATGAAAATAGTTCTGAAGATCAATTGCTTGCTTCTTTCAGTGGTTTTTGGTTTGATTGTACTCGGGCTTGGAGACTCACATCTTGTGACTCCATCCCCTTGTTTATTAGCTCTCTTTTTTTTTGTAATTTGGTTTCTATTTTTTTCCTTCTTCATGTACTTTTTGACTACTTTGTGCTTTTCTAGCATATTGTAGCGTCTTTAAGATATTTTTTCTTACCTATATATATATATATATATATTTGTAATTCTTTTAGGTTACTCTGTGCTCATTCTTATGCGTACTGAATAGTCTATTCACATAATTAATATCATTACTTATAAAAAAAAAAAAAAAATAAATAAATAAAGAAAGAAAAAGAAATCTCAAATCTTGGCCTAAGAACTTTTAAGTGAGGTTTTTAATCATCTTCGTTAGGTCTCATTAGTTGATTCCAGCACAAATATCATAACTTAATCTTTTGATCAATCTACCTAGCTACTATAGATGGAGGCCTATGAAACCAAACGTTGTGGTAATTGAGGCTGTGGAGGTTGTGATCAATGGGGAGGCCAAAGTAAAGGCAGCACTTTTATAAATGTACTCATTGTGGAGGTGAGAATCACAATGTAGATTTTTGTTAGGACCTTTATGGCAAAACTATAGCTCATCAGTCAGTTTTCAGATAAAGTAAAATACTTCATAGCCTCTTACACCCACTTCAGCAACCAAAGTATCTCTATTCCTGAGAGAGAGCATCGTTGTCTTGTGTCTCTACAACCTCATTCCGCTGCATCTTCTTCCACTACCACTCTCACTCAGATAGGGGTCACTGTCTAATGGCCTGTTTGGAAGTTTAGAGAGGGAGGAGAGTAGAGGAGAGTAGAGGAGAGAAGAGTAGTGGGGAGGAGAGTAGAGGGGAATGGTTCCCCTCCACCTTGTTTGAATGTTTTTAAAATTAGTAAGGGGGAATGGAGTAATTAGTCGTTCCCCTTATTTGGATGTTTTAAAAATTAGGATGGAGAGGAGAGGAAATGATTGAAATAGACAAATTCCCCTATTTGAAAATAGACTTGCAACATTAGTCTATGATTAATTTAGAAAGGATAAATTAGGGAATTTACTTGGACAATAATTTATCTATTCTACTCTCCCTCCAAATCTCTCCAATTTGGGGGAATTAAAAATGAGGGGTTGGAGGGAGTTGAAACCCCTCCAAACCCCCCCAAACCCCTCCCCCTCCATCCTTAAAAAACTTCCAAGCAAGATAATTGGATTACTCTCCCTCTCTCTACTCTACTCCCCCTCCTTTTTTAAACATCCAAACAGGCCATTAGGTGCCAATAATCACATGATGGGTGGTAACTCAGGTTTGCTTTCCAACTTCACCACTCTAATCATTCCTGTCATGTCACTTGGGCAAATGGCTCAACCACACACATTTTTGGTTTGGGCATTGCTAATCTTAGCCCCACTCTTTTGTTATCTCATCTTATATGTCCCTAAATTTCCTTTATCTCCTGTCTATTAGTAAGATAACCAAAACTCCTAACTATGCTACAATACTTTTGCCCTCTTCCTGTGTCTTTCAAGATCTCAAGACTGGAAGGAATATGTGTGGCAGGTGTGAAAATTCGGTTGAATTTATTACCTAGACAATGGTGATTTTTGTTGTTTTCAAGATCTTAAGACCATTTTTCTACAAAGAATATGATTGGGAGATTTTTTTTTTGGATAGGTAATAAGACTTTTGTTTTATTATTTTTATAAGATATCATGGTATTTAATTTAGATATTACATCTTTTATACAAAATAAATAGGTAGAGAAAAAAATATATAATATAATAAATATGATGTGGTGATATTATCCTTTTCCTATAAAAGAATAGGGAAAAAAATTGTAAACTAATAAAAAGTTACCTATTATGTAATAAGATTATAACAATAAATTTATTCAAATTATCTTTTCTATCCACTCCTTTTCTCTTTTCAACAAAATAATATATATGTGTATATATATATATCCTTACACTTTTCCATTCTTCCTATCTCGTCTATTTATTAAAAAAAAATAGAAAAAAAAAAAAAAAAAAAACTGTCCATCCTAGATTTCTATCCTCTCAACCATACAACCCTAAAAATGAATACTCTATCAATCAATGGGTTTGCAAAGTTCAAAGGTAAAGCAACCTAAATCAAGTTGCACCCCTGCCCACAAGGAGCTAACTATGAAAATCATATATAATTATATAAATATATCTTAAATGCATCATTTGATGGCACCAATACAGAAGATGAAGTTATCTCAGTTAAATATCCAAAATTTCTCCAGAAATGAAGGGAGAGTGAGAAGAAAAAAAAAATGCTAATACCTGGAAGGTATCTTTTCCTACAGCATCATAGACAACATCAACCCCATTGTCTGATGTTATCTCATTGACACGAGCAACAAAATCCTCTTCCTTATAGATTATAACATGGTGGCATCCATCATCCTTGGCTTGAACTGCCTTCTCTTTCGTTGAGACAGTTCCAATGACGGTGGCACCTAGGGCATTAGCCCACTGGCTTAATAGTGAACCAACTCCACCAGCTGCTGCATGAACAAGGATTGTGTGTCCAGGTTCAACCTACACAAGACAATTATTCATATCTAGTACTTGATGTAAATAAGAATGTTTAACAAGCTGGGAAAGCTAGCCAAATTTAGCACAATGCCAGGTTTGAAGTGTTCTATTTGAGCTAATTAGGAGAACAGGGGACAAATGCATAGCAATATACTTATAATAACAGTTTTTCAAACCGATGAAAACAGACCTTTTCAGATTTATCATGGTATTGCTGCCAATCCAAATTATTTACACACATACACACACTATAACAATTTTTATAAAAATTAAAAAAAAAAAGGGACACAACCCATGTACATGGGATGTATATAAGAGATACACCAAAATTTATCAACCAAAACCACAAAGATCAATAAATTCAAGTAAATTTGAAAAAGAAAAATGTAAAGTAGCAGCTGTTCAATCATATAATGACTACAGAAACAAAACTTCAAATCCAAAATTGATTTTCACATAAAGATAAATAAACTCAAGTAAATTTGAAAAAGGAAAATGTAAAGTGGCAATCGTCCAATCATATACTGATCAAAGAGACAAAAGCTTCAAATCCAAAATTGTTTTTTCACACCCCTCGAAGATTTAAACATTTCTTTCTCTCCATATACACCACATAAGATGGAGGAATTGCATTCTATATGTTTACATTGTGATGATGACCAAATCTACCCCACCAGCAAGCCAACGATTCAATAGCACATCTTGGCATGATCCACTAAATCTTAAATAAAGAAAATACCACAGCCCACAATTCTCTAGCAACATTACAACAGAGTTAGTGATCTACAAATTCCCCACTCTTCTTGCGCATACAACACCAATCTACCGCTATTATTTGGCACTTTCTTTTTTTGATTAGTAAATAAGTATTTTATAGAAAAGAGACTACTTCATGTACATGGTTGGACACTAAGAAGTCTAAAAAATTACAACAGTTAATGTATCGATAAAGATTCTAAAAATCAGCAATGAAGCTGATGTAGTAAAACCCCACGCCCAAGATCAATTAAACAATGATCTAGCAAACAATTCTATCAATTGTGACCTGAAATTTCCATATCCTCAAATGTATGACGATTACATTCCTGTCACAAAGTTTACATCAAACATAACGGGACAATGTTTCAAATATCTTATTAATGCTTGCCTACCCTATTATGCCAACCAAACAAAAGGTCAATGGCCTTTTTACGATAGCAACACTGAAACCCCAAAAGATCAAAAGACAACACTCCACAAATCAAACGCAACACTTCAGTGTAGTCAAACCCACAAAAACGGTAAACACAACACCACCCTACTAGCATGTTCGTTCCTTAATGCATCCTATAAGGAAAAACCCCGTTCTTTTTCAATCTCCATCTCAATATATCACTACACTCATGAAGAGGGCAATTAGAATGAAGAGGGTTGAAGAAGGTGGTGACCACCTCTATCTCCTAATCATTAAAGTCCCGCAAGAAGCTTACATCTCAAAGTACTCTGCTCTCCATCATCCTGTCTTCCAAGAATGGATCAACTAAAGAATCTTTATCTAAAAACCATAAAAGTAAGGAAAGACCAACCTCGACGGTTGCTCACCACACCACCATCATGCCAAAACTGAACTCGGCTACGCTCACCTACCTCAAAGTGTATATACTGTGAGAACCATCTCACCCCGTTCTAATATTCCATAAGCCACTAATGCATATCTATCTTGAGCAATCCCATACAACTCTAGGAAATTCTCCTTTAAAGGAGGTCCCCCCACACCAAGAATCATGCCAAAGCTTAGTAGAAGATTCACCAACCCACCTTAAAGCAAACAAAGCAATGAAAAGTATTTCACCCTTTCCTTATACACTTGGAAAGAGTGAGATAATTCCTGACTGGAACACCAACCCCCTCACATGCTGCCATATTTTGTGTCAATAACCCTTCTCCATAAAGCATCTCTCTCCAAAGCATAATACCACAACCATTTCCCCTAACTCATGATCCAAAATTGATTTTCACATAAAGGTAAATAAACTCTTAAGTAATTTTGAAAAAGGAAAATGTAAAGTGGCAATCATCCAATCATATACTGATGACTCAGGGATGGAACTACAGGGGGGGCCAAGGGGGACAAGGCCCCCACTGGTTTTTATAAAATTTCTATTTTAATACTAATAAAATCATAAATTTTATAGATTCATATGTAAATATACTTATCGGCCCCCCTAAGATTTGAAGGATAGAAAAAATACTAATGATTAAGTTAATGTCCAGCTTAGATTCTCCATGATACAGTGGTGTACGTGGCTTCAAAGAAGATTTAATATTTGCTTTGTTGTCGTGATTTAAAGATGTTTAAAATTTTAGTTGTTGTGTTTGTATTGATTGTAATCCACTTTATTTGTGTTAAACTTTGGATCAGAATGAGAGAAAACTGAAATTTTTTTCATTGAATTGATAAACATTACAACTATGTTTCAATATATACAAAACAGAGTAGAAAGGAGAAGGAAAAACTAACTAGTCAACTTGCACCAACTGAAATTAACAATCTAGCAGACTATTGAAACAACCAATCACAAGATGAGATGTGGCTACTCTAACTAGTTAAATATAGAGACCTACCACTAAAGTTTTACATATAATATAAGAACTTGGACAAACTTGCAAAGCCTTCATTATTTACACTTTGTACCAATACATTATAATTAACAATGCAATAAAAAAATTTCCTTTTCTCTACAAAAAAAGAAAGAGTTAATCCTCTCTTGAAATAGCCCAATCAACATCTGGTGATATAAAATTGGTTTAAGTTTTATAAAATGAAACTGGAAGATGATCTCTTGATGGATTTTTTTATTTTATACACTGTGATATTTAGTACATAATCATAGATGAATTATGAAAATTAAAAGAACACTGAGTTCACTTTTAATAGATTAGTGTATTGTAATGTATTAAAAAGTTGATTTTCATGATTTCTTTTTTCATACATTGGCCCCCCCTCACTCTATATCCTAGGTCCGTATCACAGAGACAAAAGCTTCAAATCCAAAATTGTTTTTTCACACCCCTCAAAGCTTTTAACATTTCATTCTCTCCACATACACCACATAAGACAAAGGAATCGCATTCTGTATGTTTATATTGTGATGATCAAATCTACCCCTCCAGCAAGCCAACAATTCAATAAAACATCTTGGCATGATCCACTAAATCTTAAATAAAGAAAAGACCACAGCCCACAATTCTCTAGCAACCAGCTAACGTGGTCATATGCTTTCTCCACATCTAGCTTGCACAAAACCTCTAGTATACCCGACTTTAGATGGCTATATAAGCATTCATTGGCAATCAAAACCTAGTCTAGAATCTGCCTCTTGCTAACAAAGGCATTCCGAGGAACTGACACCACCTTAAGAAGCACCAACTTTAATCTATTTGCCAATACTTTAGCCAAGATCTTGTAAACCCCTGTAACCAAACTAATAGGAAGAAAGTCCTTAATCTTTGTTGCCCCAGGCTTTTTTGGAATAAGAGAGACAAAAGTAGCATTAAAACTTTTCTCAAAGGTGTAGTGCTCATGGAAGTGATGGAAAACCATAACTAAATCCACCTTCACAACACCCCAACAGCTTTGGAAAAAAGCCATCATAAAGCCATCTGGACCTAGTGCTTTGTCCCCACTCATATTTGACACCACCTCATAGACCTCATCCTCCGTGAAACACCTCTCCAGGCACTTAGAATCCACCTCCTCAAGGGCTAGAAGATCTAAGCCATCTAGTAAAGGTTGCCAGACTCCCTGTTCAGAGAATAAGCCTTTATAAAAATCTGCAATCTTCCCATTAATGATTAATTACCTCTTGATTAGTGAGCTCCTCTCCATCTACAAGTTATCCCCCAATATAATAATGATGGCGGTGTGAATTTGTAAGCCTATGAAAGAACTTTGTATTTTTGTACCCTTCCTTCAAGCACAACATCCTTGATTTTTGGCTTTGCCTCCAATTAATCTCTTTCATCAACAAGATTCATTCAAGCTCTACTTAGGCCTACTCCCTTTGCAATTTTTCATCAAGTAATATCCTATGCTCCTCAATCTCATCCATAATATTAATACTATTCAACAAAGTGTCTTTATCAAATAATATTGCCAAACTCTAAGGTATTCCAGTTTTTCAAATCAAGCTTCACGGCTTTCAACTTGTGTGCCAGAACAAAACTAGGAGATCCATAAATAGGAATCCCACCAACCTTTCACCTTTTCTACAAAGCCATTAGCCTCTTTCCACATATTTTCAAATCTAAACCCCATTTCACAGCACCACACTCCAATAAAATAGGGTGTTGATCCAACAAAAGCCTTGGTAGATATGCCTCTAAGTAATCATAGAAAAATGCTCCTCTAAAAGCGGAGTGATAAAAAAACTGTCTATAAAATCAAGCTATTATGCTTCAATGGAGACAGTGGTTTTTTTTTTTTTATAAGTAACGAAAGGTTATTAATAATAATAAAAAAAGAATATCCAGGTACGCTGGAGGTGTACTTGAGTAGTAGTACATCAATCTTTCAAATTACAATGCTCAAACATATCTAATAAATTAGAACAGGGAAGAGAGTTAAAAGCAATACTCCAATCCAGAAAAGAGTGAAGAAAGAGAGATTTAATCTCGAGTATAGACTATTCACTTCCCTCAAAGCATCTCGCATTCCGTTCTCGCCAAAGACACTACATGACACAATGCTAAATAAAAAGTTCTCTTGGAATTTTTCTAATGGTCAAGTGCTAAGTCCAACCAACCCTAGGGGCCGTCTCCTAGGTATGTTCTCTCTTACTTTGTGTTGACTCCAAGAGCCTAGGTGCAGACTCTTAGGTTATCTATCTTTGGTTTTGTCCTCCATCAGCTCAAAAATTTTATTAACCATCTACTGCCAAAAAGTTTCTCTCACCATGGCATAATGCAAGTGGCAGCTCTCAAGACTTAAAACCTACACACATGCTCAGCAGCTCTAGACTTGAATAAAAGTCAACTTTGAACATGATTTTTTTATAGCGTCACTAGATACCCTATTTGATGAGAAGTATAAAAATGCACCAGAATTTTTTTGACAGTTACCAAATTCACCTGATTTTAAAAATAACTCCTAACAATCAAACTAGCTAAGGTTTTTTTAGGAATCACTCCTAGGATTTGTATGTTTCACACACTCATGTAAACAGCTGTAAATAAATTTTAAAAATCCAGAAATTTTAATATGTCATAAGACAGCCACATATGCTTTTCTGGTGAAGTTGCTAGAAACTTGTTGACAAAAAGTTTTGAAATACCCCTAAATTTATACAAAAGAAGACCTTTAAAAATCAACATTAACTAAGCAGCAACTAAGAAAGTAAATTTAAGACCCAACTAAAACAACTCCCAACAATCAAACTAGCTAGATAGATCATGAGTGGCATCCTAGCACCATTGAAAACTCAGATTAAAAACTATGCTTTAGAATTTGGATTCCCATGTCTCTTGTAGGCCTTTCCAAAGCGTCTTCTTCTGTTACCATTGAATCTCTTCCCTTAAAATAGGTGGAGGGTGAAGTCAAGGGTGGTTTAACTCCTTATGGATGTGTAAGTTTTATTTACCAATAAACAATGATTATATATATATATATATATATATGAGTGATGTGTGTGTGTGGAAAAAAAAAGGATAACTAACACTTTTTTTAGTAACAAAAATAATTCATTCAAATAACTTAATAGATATGGGCTTCAGCATTGTGGCTCATCAAAATAAGGTCAACATTGTAACACAGCTAGCCAAAAGCTATAATGTAACTTTGGAGTTTATCATACTTTCAATGTCACATACATATGCAAGGGGTGTGCAGCCAACCCACCAACCTTCCAAAACTGACCCAACCCAACCTAACCCGCTAGGTTGGGTCAGTTTTTAGGAGTTGGTGGGTTGAGTCGGATTATGAAATTTTTTTTAATAATGGGTTGGGTTGGGTTGGTTTCGGGTCATAACAAAAACAAACCCACCTAACCCGATCCGACCCACCTATATATTTAAATTTTAAATTATATATTTAAAAATATATTATATAATTAATAAATTTTTTATTTAATTTTTTCCCCTATTCAGTTCTTCCTATATAAAACCAAATTACCTAGCAAACCCTAACAATTTTATTTCTCGCTCTACCACCTCCCACTCTCACTCTCCCACTCCACTCCAATTTGTTTAGAAGTTTATAATTGAATTGGGATACTAGTTCATGTATATTTTGTTTATAACTGAGTTGGAATACTAATTCATGAATATTTTGTTTATCAACTCAGGTAGTAGGTGAAATATATTTTTTTCTGCTCAATTTAATAATAATAGTAATAAATAAATAAATAAAAAACTGTCCAACCCTTGGGTTCAACTTGACCCAACCCGATCCAAGTGGGTTGGGTTGAACCCCTGTGATGGGTTGGGTTGAACTCCTGTGATGGGTTGGGTTGGATTTTTTTAACCCACCATAGTGGGTTGGGTTGAAAAATTCCCTCAACCTGACCCAACCCGACTCATGCACACCCCTAAGCCACACCCTTAACATGGTGATGATGATCCTTCTTCTAAATATAGATTAGAATTTACAAGCATTAACAGACTGCAAATGTATAAATGCATGTGATGCAGAATACATATTCACAGACGATACCAAATCAATATTAGATGACATTTTACCACAATTTTTATTTATATCAAGCTTTCTAGTCCAAATACTTTAAAGGCTCAATTTAATATAAATTTCAACTTTCTGGAGTATATATGCAGCTGCATCAGTATAGAACCTACCTTGAAGCAACGGCGGAGTAGAAATTGAGCTGTCATACCCTTGAGGATGACGGATGCTGCAACGATAGGATCAATAGAGGGAGGAACAGGCACAACTTTGTTTGCAGGAAGAATCTGCTCTTCAGCATATGAGCCCATTGGATCACCAGCATAAGCTACAAGGTCTCCAACTTGCCTGCCAGTTAGTCCAGGACCCACAGCTGTCACCACCCCAGCAGCCTCCCTACCTGCATCAGAAACTGGAATTAATAAATTGGTCCCAGCTTAGGACCTAACCTCATATAAAATAGGTAAATCCATTATTGTGCCATTCAAAGAAAAATCTCCAGTGTGTACTATAACTATCCCAAGTTCCAGAAACTAACAAAACTCTCTGAGACCACATGTGCACTATGGTTGTAAAGAAATCACTATTTGAATAATAGCTTAATTGAAGGAAAGTAATTTCATCACAGCAAAATAAGTCTTTTGGTCGAGTTAACAATTTGGTGAGCATTTATACATTATTGGCCCACTTCTTGACAGCTACAGCCTGTAGAACTGATGGTTACTAGCACAGCATTGAGCTAGATTGCCTGTGAAAGTCCACGGTTCAAGTCTTGGTAACCCCATTCTGTTAGTTTCATGTGTTGTACACATATAAGGCACATGGTTAGTTTATTGTTGTCGGAGGCTGACACATGATTGGAAGTATTTGTATTAACATGTTTGTGAGTTTTGCATAAATTTTTGCCCACATCTTGATAGCTTGAGAAATAGTGAGTTGATCCAAGTCGAGGGAATGGAAAAAAAAGGGTAGAGGAAGGCCAAAAATAACATTAGTAGAAGTAATAAAAAATGACATGTCAATTAGGGAAGTAACAGAGAGCATGACTTCAGATAAAATAGAATGAAGGAAAATAATCCACATGGCTGACCCAATCTAATATGTCGATGATCCATAGCCGACCCAAATTTTGGGACTAAGGCTATGTTGTGTTGTAGTTATGGTCAATGTTATATTCAGTGGCTCTACAATTCCTGCAAATTAAGGTTACTTTGGTAATTTAGTTGAGTCTAGAATTTTCTATGAGATCCTAAGTATCTTAGATATTATTTTCTTTAGTCCAAGTTAGTATTTTATAAGGTATTAGTTTACTAGTCAAACTATTAGTCCTAATACTTCTGGTACAAGAAAGAGTCTTTATATCTGTGTTCAATGTATTCAAAGGAGATGGAGAGTTGATTAGAAGTATTAGGAAGGTCTTTATACTATTCATGGGCACTGTTTGCAGTACTGTTCACATATTTAAATAATTCAATATTTTTTTTCCCTCCTCCTTTCAACCATAAATCCAATCTTTTTCTCTCTTGATCCCTCACCCTTCTTCTAAAAAGATTCTAAACCTCAAAATCCACAAATCCTTCTAAGCCTTAACCCACCATAACTACATGTAGACAAATTTCTCCAATTTGTCCTATGTCAGAGTCTATTAATGAATTCTAAGAATTCTGTCATAGCAAGACTGAATTGATCGTATCCTAGCCTTTCACTTGGAAATCTAACTATATTGAACTCCCTTGCCACACACCAAGCCACCTCCCAACTCTGTTGTGAATCTCTCAACTCCTATCGACTACTTACCTTGCCATCATTAGGGTCATGTACTCCAATAAAGACCCAATTGAATTTATCCTTCACTTTATTCAATAAACATGACATTGAAAACCTCCCCACACACCCACACCTGGATCAATTTTTCAACCACCCATTTGCCCCATATTAAGAGCACCTTACCTACTGTATTTTTTGTTTCAAGTACCATCCAATCTTCAAATGGCTAGCACAAAGACTTCTAACAACACTTGCATACATTTTGACAATTTTGTTCCCTAACCAAAAACCACATTAGACTTCCATCCCTTCAATATGGTTTTTACAACCGCTCATTTGTTAGGATCATTTAAACGCACTATATTCCAAGAAAACAGGTGTAGCTTCATTAGGAATACATTAACAACCCTTCCTTACTAGTACTCCCATGTCATCCAGCATCATAATTAACTGTAGATACCAAATTTTAACGATCCCTAGCTCCTCTAGGAGTTGGGTTAGTTAAACGCCGCACACTCCCCTCACTTGCTGACTTTCTCTATCTCTCCACAATTGTACCAAATAAAGCAAAAACTGTTCTCCAAAGACTCTATAGAAACTCCTAGGAATTTGCTAAATCCCTTAATACTTCAAAATTCTCATCAGCCATTGAGTAGCCTTCATACCTCCCATTTTTAAATTCACATCAAAAATTTCTTGTTCACTTGTTGATCAATCAATTCTGGCCAATGGCTCACATAGTAGAGGGCTGGAGCTCCCCCCACTATTATTCTTTTGTTACATTTAAGACCAAGTTAAGGACAAGGCATATCTATGAACTATGAAGTGATTAGAGAAGGTGTGGACATCACCCTTTTTTTTTTTTTACTTTTATAATTCAATAGTGACAATGTGGGAGGGGAAATTCAAACTATCGAAATCTCTATTGGAAACACTAGAAAATGCCAATCAATTGACGCTCTATATATCACATATTTTATGTTAAACTAACATGCATCGTCAAGAAGATTCCAGTTCTAGTTAGCTCAATTTGAAAATTTTAATAAAGTCAAATAAGAAATAATAACAAACATGTGTCATAACAATCAAACATGAGTCATTAATATTAATCATTAACATGATCTAAAATCCTAAAGCATTATAAGCTAATATTATGATAATACTCTTAGATTAAAAAAGTAAAAATAATAATAATAATAAAGCAAAGAGAAGGAAAAGAAATGAAAGCAAACCAGGGGTATAGGGCAATATGGGGGTCTTATAAACTCCTTTGCGGAAATAAACATCGATAAAATTAAGGCCAATGGCCTTATTCTTGACACGAATCTCGCCTTCCTTTGGTTCTCCTAATTCCACATCTTCCCATTTTAGGACTTCCGGACCACCAAGTTCGTGAACTCTAATAGCTTTGACCATATTTTTGTGTGCTGCTTCTGCAAGTGTTCGCACTGTTTGCGATGCTATTCTGGCACGTGTAGGTGTAAATGGTAGTGGGTTTGGATTTTGATGGGAATGGAAATGGGAAATTTTTGGTTTTATAAGTACCGGTAATAGTTGGTGGTACTGGTGGCAGGGGCACTAGTGAATTCCTGGTCTTAATAGTAGAGCCCCTTTTCCTTAATTTCTGCTGATTATGACTTGTAATTTTGTCTTTTTCATTTTTTAAATATTTTTAGTTCTGAATGTGGACAACGGATTAAAGGCAGTGGCAGTGGCACTGATGAATTCCTGGTCTTAATAGTAATTCCGTTTTCTTAATTTCTGCTGATTATGACTTGTAATTTTGTCTTTTTCTTCTTTTTCTTTTTTTTAAAAATATTTTTAGTTCCGAATGTGGACAACGGAATAAAGGCAATGTGACCATCATGGCAAATTCAATGATGGTTATTTTCAAATTATATATCACTCTCTATTTTTTTAATAAAATAAATAAAAATTATTTGATTTTGTTGTGTCAAGTTATGATTTGATTTGATTTCCCTCAACCAAAAAAAGAAGAAGTTATGATTTGATCGGGGTATATTCTGGAGAAAAAAAAAAGGTTATGAATTAGAGTATCCACAGTAGATGTGCCAAATATTAAATATTTGGCTCATTTGGCATATCAAACACAAAAACGGAGTTTTATCAGATGTGGTAAATGTGTCAAATTTTTACAACATGTTACAGTACCCTTACAATTTTGGCACGATACGGATGAAGAATGGCATAAGTTTTAATATTTTTTTATTCTCTTTTCTCTCCCCTCTCTCTTCACTTTATTCTTCTCTTCTCTCTTACCTCTGTTCTCTCTCACCGGTTCCCTCTCTCTTTCCTCTGTTCTCTCTCACCGGTTCCCTCTCAATCTTTCTCACCCTCTAAAGTCGCCGCCGCCGCCGCCGATCTCTCCCATAGTCCGACTCGCCCAGTCACCGTGAAACCTATTCTTCTTCGTCCCAACAACCTACCTTCCTAGCTTAGTAGCCCAGATCCCAGATCGGATTCACGTGCACAAGCTAACCGGCCCTTCTAGGAGTCATCCCTTCTTTAAGTTTCATGTCTGCAAATCGAATTCTAACTATTAAGAATCTCTATCATCTTCTGCATCTCGCCGATCTCACTCTGCCTCTCTTTGGTGGTGGGTTTTTTTTTTTTTTTTTTTTTTTTGTGTGCTGCAATTTGGGTTGATCTGATATGGGTGAGTAATTGTGATGGTTGGTTTGTAGTAGAGGTGGGTTGTAGTGGTGGTGATGGTGGGCAGTGGGGGTGGTATGGGTTTTGTGTTTGTTTTTTAAATTGTAGGTGGCAGGTGGTGGTTCAGTTGATTTGGGTGGTGGTGGGCTATAAGTTATGGGCAGTGACAGTGGCAGTGGTGGTGGTGGGCTGTGGGGGTGATGGCCGATGGTGGCTGTTGGTGTTGTTGCGGCAGTGGATATGGGTGGCTGGTGGTTGTGCCGTTGATGTTGTTGCTATTGTTGATGATAATGGGGAGGAGAAAGTATATTATTTTAATGTGTAGTAAATATTATTTTAATGTATAGAATTGAATGATAGAACATCTGATAAATGAGATATTGTAAAATGATGTGGTAAAATGATAAAGTAGTCTTTTGGTGTGTCAAAATGACATTTTTTTTTGCAACATTTGCTACGGATGCTCTTATGATTGATGCATAATAAAAAGAGAAGTGTTATGTTATGTCGTTGAAATTATTTTTTTGTCCACCCGTAATAACTTACTACTTAGAATTTGTTGTGAAAATGTTATCAACATGGCATTTCTCTAATAAAAATAGTATTTGTATGTGAAATAGTGAAAGTAATGTTACTTTAATCATAATTACTTGACATATTGATATGATGTGAAATTGAGTATGTTAAACAAATGTAACTGAATAGAGAGAGGGTCAATTTTTTGAATGAATTTGGATAAAGAGTGAGATGAGAAGCAACACATAGACATGACACATAAACAGAGGGATTCAAAGTGAGTGTAAGAAGATACTTATAGGAACTGGTTAAGAAAGTAAACTACTTATAAAACATAGAACATTACTTGGAAACATAAACTAGAACATACGATTATATAGCTCACTGATATTATTAGATTGAATAGGGTCTTTACATTAGACACAAGGGAATGATTTTTAAAGGAGGCTAAGTTCTGCCCTTCCATAGTTACAAAGTGGCTATTTATAGGCCACGAAATTCAAAACAACTTATCTACAATTTACAATCAGCTATGTCCGATCATGCATGAGGTCATAGAGGCTTGGCTTGTGGGTGACTAGTGGATGAAGAGGTAGGGGCCTGGCTGAGTGAAAGCTTCTGTTGGATAAGGCTGCCGCAGAGAGCAATAAGTGTGTCTGGCATGCATGGATAAGGCTGAGTGAAGCTATTTCAGGATGTTTTTGGGACTTTTTTTATTTATTTATTTATTTTTAAGTGTTGGACAATCTTAATCTCATCCATCTCTTCTTTGGAACCAGCCTTCGTCAAAGTCAGCATATGAGTCATGATTATCCTCATATGGGTCAGGGGGGCCTATTTGGATTGGATTGGGCATTTTCCAAGGGTCGTCTTCAGCTAGCCATTGTTGTTTGTAAGCTTCTGGAGTACTTGGTCCTGTTTTGGATAAGGTTCCCATTTTAAGGGATTCTGTCTTTGTAAGAGCATTTTGACAACATGCCCAAGTGGTATCCATGTGTAAGTGAAGGGAGTCATTTGGGTTAGTGAGTCAATGAATTTTTGGTGGGTGAAAGATACCTTCTGCTTGGATTTCCTTTTTTGAATTGAGCTTAGCAATCATGGATCCTGTAGTAATTTTGTGACCAAATCTTGGATGCTTTATGATAGGATACTTTTTCCAATCTCCATTATGAGCATCATTCTTCAAAATTTCAAATCAGAATTTTTGAAAATATCTATTTTTATGGGGGAAAACAAGTCTGTAGAATCTTAGTTCAAAATGAAGACATAAGTAATACTCATTGAGTAAGTACCACATGTAAAGATAATGTATGACAGTCCAGTTGGTTATCCAAAAGGCAAAAGGGGTTTTCCATGGTTGGTCCAAGTCAGGATAAAGAGTAAGAAAATGATTGTGGTTTTGCTTAAGGTAATTATGGAGGACTTTGATGATTCTTTTAGATTTGGCTTCAAGGGTCAGGGTTTTTATTTATTCTTTTATGTCTGAAGAAAGGTTTTCTATCATATTAAGGATATCATTAAGGGCTAAAGAGGATGAGTCTGAGGATGAGGACGGGTTTGAATAGGATATACACACAAAGGTGGAGGAATAACTCTGGTGTTAATGGCTGAGGGCTTCATAGAAAGGTAGTCAGTGATCAGTTTGTCTTTTCCTTTATTGTGCTTGACTTGGAAGGACCATTGTGAAAACCAATTTGACCATCTGAGCAACTGAGGATGAGGGAGCATTTTCTGCTTGAACTGAAGCATTTTTGGGAAGGAGGGCATGCCCATTTCTACTAGGAAGTTATGTCCGAGGAGATGAAACTGGAATTTTTCAATTCCATGTTTTATTACAAGTATTTCTTTGAAAGTCGAATGATAATGAAATTCTGAAGGCTTGAATGCACCACTTTTATATCCATATATGTTTCTTTTTCCATCATTTTCTTTAAAAAGGGCTAATGCTCAGTACTCATCACTTGCATTTGTCTACAGAATTCTTTTGCCTGGTCTTGGAATTTGTAGTGGAGGAAGCTTTTCTGCTAATTTCTTCAATTGTTGGACTGCTTCTGTGTGAAAAGATTTCCATTCTAGAGGGGCTTTCTTCAGGAGTTGAGCTAAACAGTTCCTGTATCTGGAGATTTTTGGGATGAAGTCGGACATGTAATTAATAAATCCAAGAAACTGTTGTATCTATTTGGCACTTGTGAGCTTATCTGGAAATTCGCCAAGAGAGGCAGCAATGTGTGGTTACAAAGTGTATTTCCTGTTTGAGAGACTTACTCCCAAGAATTCTATAAAAGACTATTTAATGACCATTGTAGACACCGTATTTTGTACCCGTTAATAAATTTTGGTCCCTAGCCCCAATGACGAGCTTGATATATGTCAACCAAGGGTAATTAAAGATTTGACAATAGTTTGGAAGTAATCATAACTCAAAAGTGTTTAAATCGCTTTGAAATTGATACTGAAAAATGACATTTGCTCATTGTTTTGACCATAACTTTTGATCCACAATTTTTTTTTGAGTGAGGTGTATTTCATTGGAAAGTAGACATCCTGTGCTTCAATTTGAACACACATTGTGCCTAATTTGGACTTATATTAAGTAAGTTATAACCATTTGAAGTTGGGCCAACTGGACAGTCCGATTTTCTGGGTTTTAAATCTTCATTTTAAGGGCCCAAGACATCATGCTTTGATGTGGGCCGGCCCATAGACCTTGAAAACGACCAAAAATCATTAAAAAGCCCCAAAAACCCTAGTTTTAACTTATAAATACTCATCTTATGTCTCCAATTAGAAATGCTAGCTAGAAAGAGTTATTTTTAGCCTCCATCTTCTCTAAAACCCTAATTCTCTTATCCAAAACTCACACACAGCCCCTTAGCATGTTTTTTACAAATTAAAAACCTCTCTTTAGTTAGTTCTAAGGAAAAAAAATTTATTCTCCAATTTGTTTTCAAAATCTTTTTTAATTAAAGTTTGTTCTTGAGTTGTGATTACCTAAACTATTGTGTTCTTTTGATTATTCTTGTCCTCAATCTAATCTTTGTGTTGTAGGCACTGAGGGGTCAGTTAAAAAACTTCAAATCTATGATTCTAAAGCAAGGTGAGCTTCTTTTCCATGGTTTCCCACTTTGTTTAATATGATTCACGTGATTTTCTTGAGATATTTCTCCATTCATTATATTTGTTTGTTTGATGTTTTTATTTAGGTTTGATGTGTTTTAATATTATTTTAGGTTGTTTATTTTTATAATAGAAGCATGTTTAGATTGTTAGTTTCTCGGTTTTAAGTTTTCTCTTTGTTTCTGTGTTTCTGAGTTTCTGGGTTAGGGTTTTTGGGGGCATGTCTGGGCACGTAGGCTTGAAGCATGCGTATGCATACAACTAGCTTGCATACGCAGGCTTATGTATGCGCACGCATACTTCAGCCCAGAAACCCTAATCCGAGTTTTTGTGCTTCTCTTTCTTTATTTCCTTGCGTCATATGCCTCTGTTTTGGCTCCTTTTTATGTTTTTAAGTCTCTGTTCCTCTGTTTAATTGTTTGTTTGCCTTTTATATGCTAGATTAGGGTCTTCTTTTCTTGCTTTAATACTATGAACATGCATTCACATGTCCATTCATTGATGAATAGGTGTTGAGACTAAAAGCTGACCCATGTACGGGCATTATGCTTATGGTCCCTAGACCTAATCTAGGTGGCGTCTCCATCTTTTCTCCACCTCAGTCCACTCGGTCGAGGCGTATTCCCCTTTCCTTTAAGGAGGAAGCCGCTGCGTTCACAACCATTTTCTTTTCTGAGAGTATAATTCCTTGAGATTTTACTAAATTATAAAATTCTGTGAGTAATTTTTCATGAGAATCTGCATGTTTTGAGAATAGAAGAATATCATCCACATAGATTAATGAATTAGTCAAGAGTGGCTGAAACAGGGTTACCATTGCCTTTTGGAACTGAGATGGGGCATTTTTGAGACTAAAGGGCATGACTGTCCATTGGTAATGGTGATTAGGGATGCAAAATGCTGTTTTGTACCTTTCTTCTAGGTGGATACCTAATTTCTAAAATCCTACTTTGAGATCAAATTTTGAAAACGCTTTTGCATTTGAAAGATGCTGGAAGAGAGCACTTTTGTTTGGCAATGAGAATTTGTCATTTGCAAGAAAATGGTTGAGATCTTGGTAATTAATTACCAGTTTGAGTTTTCCTTAGATTTGCTCAGCATGTTTGTTGAGATAAAAGGCTTCACATGCCCACAGGAAGGTCGTGGGTTCAATAAGGCCTTCTGTGAGTAGGGTGGATAACTCTTGTTTGGCTAAAGCTAAATGTTTTGGATTCATTCCTCTATGGTTGTCTTTTGTGGGATTTACATCTTCGATCTTTTTGAAAGGGAGATGTATGAAAAAAAATTTGTATTCTTCCATAAAGGATTTGGATTTTTAAGGAGGAATTCAAAATGGTTGTTTACACAACAATCATTGATGATCTGGGTTCTTAAAGAGTCATAGGGGTCAACAATGAATAGGTGAGGAACCTAAGTCCAGGTGAGGAGATGTTGTTTGTGCAAAAACCACCACATTGTTGATGATAACCCTATTTATTTTCTTCTTTTTGACACTTTTCCATTCTTCTTTTTTTCTTTTTTTCTTTTCTTTGAATTCTCGCACAAACCACCACATTGAAACAAACTGATCAAATTCCATCTTGAAACACTATAGATAAGGGTTTTAAGAAAGAAAGGCTAATTAAAAGGCTCAATGGGGTGACTAGCGATAATGTATCAAGAAAGAAAAAGAAAAACACATATATGGCTCAAATTAGACAAAAATGGCCTAATCTCATCTCTCAAAGACTAGTATAGTTCATTCAACATCAATGACTTCAAAAGATTCAAGTGTGGCGTAAAATCAGATTTTTTTTTTCTTGGCCAAAAGAAAGAACAATGAGACTACAATAAGGGAAATATGTTACGCACTTCCAAATGAACTTTAAGATTAGAAACAATAAATAACCCTCCAAAAATAATGATTGGCTCAAAACTTACAAGGGTTACAATCTCCACATTGTTATCTTCAAGATTTTCTAATCACTTTTATCCTTCAACAACAAGTTGTGTCTGAGTGACTATGTGCATGTGCAATAAATTGAGCATGAAAGTAATGAAATTCTTTAAGAGTAGTATAACGAGCTCAAAACACAAACCTCAAGCTAGGCAAAAGATTTTTTTTTTTTTTAACACAACTAAACAAAACAAAATGAAAAAGTATAAATCTATATACATCCCCCCGCAAACCTAAAACAAACATTGTCCTCAATGTTAAAAATGATACTCTCAAATATATGTCTTGAATGAAAAGAGAGCAAAATATTAATATGCAACATGAGAACCAAGTAGAAACAAGTAAGGTAAAGAGAAGGAGGAGACATACCTTGATCAAGCTGATTGTTATAAATTTTAATTTCTGTCAAAAATCAACTAGAACAAAAGAATATAAAACTAATAACAAAAATAAACAAAAATATTAATCTAAAAGCAGAAAATAAACAAGAATTTTTTTTTTTTTTTTTTTGCAAAAAGATTTAACACAATTGGAGATCAATCCTGATAAATAGGACCATCCAAACCCTAACAACACCATGGAGATAAATAATGCATATTATGAATAGACTAGTCCAATGAGATTATAACTTACCTGGGTCAAAAACATGTTGGGAGGCTTTAGCAATCTCTTCCAAGTGAATTCTTTGCATAACCATAGATGAAATAATACCCTTAATACCAGCAATTGTCCAACCTATAGCTTCCTTATGCTCTTGAAGTATACTTATCAATTGGTGTTCCCAAAAGTCATCCAACTTTGGTGGTTCTACAATAGATAGGAATGGGGATGAAGAAAGTGGAAAAAGGATAACTTTTGGTTGCCAGCTATCAATACTTAAAAGAGGAACAAAATCCAACAATGCATTGACCTCCTCAATTGATTTTTCAGTATCCAAATTGTAATAAAAAAGGGTTAAGCAAGCCTTTAGGGGATCCTCACAACTTGATTGTATGAAAGTATCAGGGACTAGGCTCCCAATCATGTTAACCTCATGTTGGAGCATTTTAATATTAAATAACTAGTCGCTAACCCGTGCGATGCACGGGATAATTAAATAAAAGGACAATTAACCAACATCACTTTTAAGGTAAAAGAATTAGTGAGAGACTAATTTGCCCACCAAGAATTTAAAAGAAAAAAAGATTGTTATAATAAAATCTAAGAAATTTAGAAATAGAAAATTGGGTTAATAATATGCATATTATAGACATTTTGCTAGTTAACGTTTAAAAAAAAATAGATCTGTCATAATTAAATAAAATACAATGAGAATAAATATTTAACTTCTATGCTTTTCTATAGTTTAGAAGTGTTGTCTAACATAGAATGTTATTGAGTTGTAAGAAAGATTTTTATAAAATGTTAATACCATATATATATGCTTATATTGTCAATGTCTCACTGCAGGTGCATAGTTACTGAAATCTATAAAGTAATTTACAATTCTTTATAAATTAATAAAGCAAAATTCCCAAAAGTTATATATATACACACACTCAAAACTGATATAAACTACAAAGATAAAAACAAATCTTATTTAGTCGTAGTAATAACAATATAAACAATTCAAAACATGGAACATTATCAAATTTATAACATATAATTTCATTATCTTTTACGTTGAATCCAAACAAATAATTAATTGAAATTAATCCAAACAAATAATTAATCAACCAAAAATCAAATCTTTAATTAAGAAAACAAAAAATCACATGAACCCAAATAAAAATTCTCAATAAAGCAAAAACATATAAGGTAAAGAATTAAGATCAACCTATTAAGACACAAATACCAAAAACCCCAAAACTTAAAGCTTCCAAATTTTATAAAATCCCCAAATTCTACTTCAAAACCAAACAAAACCCTTCAAATTCAAAAAATTCATATATAATATACCAAATAAAAATTTACCACATCTTGGGTTGGAAGACATAGGTTGCAGTTTTGATTTTTCTCCAAAAAATAGAGATGCTTCATCTGCCATATACAATATAAAATAATTATTAGAAATTTCAACCCAAAAACCAAACCCACAAAAACACTATCAAAATATAGAGATTAACCCAAATACTTAGAAGAAAATAAATTCTAAACATAACAAAACAATAAGATAGAATGAAAATTTCAGGCACATATGAGAGCAAATAAAAAAAACAAAACCTACATTTTTTTTTTTTTTAGTGAGTCTCTCACCTTCTTATTTTTTTAATTTTAAAGTGAAGTTAAGTTTAGGGTTTTGAGATGGTAATTGCTAGGGTTTTAAGGAGAGAAAAGAGAGTCCTACTAGGAGTCTTAACAATATAAACAATTCAAAACATGAAACATTATCAAATTTATAACACCTAATTTCATTATCTTTTACGTTGAATCCAATCAAATAATTAATTGAAATTAATCCAAACAAATAATTAATCAACCAAAAATCAAAACTTTAATAAAAAAACAAAAAATCACATGAACCCAAATAAAAATTCTCAATAAAGCAAGAACATATAAAAATTTACCACACCTTGGGCTGGAAGACATAGGTTGCAGCTTTGATTTTTCTCCAAAAAATAGAGATGCTTCATCTGCCATATACAATATAAAATAATTATTAGAATTTCAACCCAAAAACCAAACCCATAAAAACACTATCAAAATATAGAGATTAACCCAAATACTTAGAAGAAAATCAATTCTAAACATAATAAAACAATAAGATAGAATGAAAATTTCAAGCACATATGAAAGCAAATAAAAAAGACAAAAGCTACGTTTTTTTTTTTTTTTTTTTTTTTTTTACGTGAGTCTCTCTCCTTCTTATTTTTTTAATCTTAAAGTGAAATTGAGTTTAGGGTTTTGAGATGGTAATTGATAGAGTTTTAAGGAGAGAAGAGAGAGTCCTACCAGGAGTCTCTCTCTTTTTTTCTTAATCCTAAAGTTTTTTTTTTTTTTTTTGGTGAGTCCTTTAAAAAAAAAAAAAAAAAAATTCTAACGTGTTATGTGATAAGTTGATGTAGGATAGAATTTACAATTTAATTTTTGTAATTATTTAATTTTGGTATTTTTATGCAAAAAACGTTATTTTAGGTCTAGGTGATTTATTTCCTTGTTTTTAGGTTCTTTTAATGTTTTGTAGGTCAAATTTGGTTCCTATTATGGTTAGATATTAATTAGGGCTTATTTTAGAATATATTTTCTTGTCCATCAAGTTTTATAGAGCCCTTAAATAGGCCTCCAAGTTTGTATACGTTTTTCAATATTATTGATATTAATAAAAATTCAAACTTTTGTCTATTGTTTTTCTGGTGGATTCTATATAAGATATAAAACGTAAAATAAAAAGAATCTAAAATAAAAAGAAAAAGAAAATAGTGATGATGTGGAAAATTGTGAGAGTTTCAGAGACTTCGGTTATATATATATATATTAAAATGAATAAATGTTATAACATAAATGTAAAGATGTGGGAGTGAATATGGAAGATGAGGAGTTAGTGAAAATGTTTAATCCCACATTGAAAAGGAGAGAGACTATTTTCTTCTTTTTAATTGTGGTGATTAATGGGATAAAATGAATTGTCTAAGATATTGAGCTAGATACATGCGCAAGGGGGAGGTGAAGAGTAGAGGTATCAAAATTGGAAATGAATTAGCCTCTTGGATCCTCCTACTTGACAGCCCATTCAGAGTAATTACCATATCCGTTGGTGAGTAAATGACCCGAATTAATACTCCATTTTTATTATGGACAATGAAGAGCTATTAACCCACTTAATGGACTATCCGTTTGGACCTTTTCATTATTCAGAAACTCCTTATCTCACCATTAATTGAGTAACTCCAGCCCATCAGATTAATATCCAACAATTAATCTTTTAATCTTGTAACACCCACTACATCAGAATAATGGACCTAATTAATCAAATTAATTTGGGTAGTAATTTCGTGAGGCCTATTGAGCCTATAAATAGACTCATTCAGACCCAATCCATGTCATTACAATACAAAAAAAAAAAAAATAGAGAGATTCTTGGTAAGAAAGGGTGTTCTTTCTGGTAGAGTTTTGGGCTTGAACACTTTGTGCAGAGGTTATTCTAGCCATACGACACTTGTTGGGTTGTTGTATCATAGGGGAGACAAGTCAGAGAAGGTCTACACCGGTTACAAAGTTTAGCCAACCAAGGGCTTGAATCTCCTTAAAGAGAGCGAGTGCCGCGCCTCAGTCCAAATAGTGTTGTGTAATTTTTCTCATTGAATTTATAATATCCAGAAGTATTATTCAGTTTCTCTTTGTGTTATTTCCATTATCATTGTATTTGCACCAACACCTCACATATATCCTCATTGTCTAGTACTTGCTAACTTATGTCAAAGATATTAAGCTCAATAGTCATATTCCCAAAAGAAATCTTCATCACACCACTTCGACAATTGATCAAAACATTGGATGTGGCTAAGAAAGGACGACCCAAAATGACATGGATTTGTGTACTGGCATTTAGAGCAGGCTCAATGTCTAACACAACAAAATCAATAGGAAAGTAGAATGCATCCACCTTAATCAGCACATCCTCAACAATACCTCTAGGGATTTTCACAAACCTATCAGCTAATTGAAGTGTTATGGTTGTGGGTTTTAGCTCCCCCAAACCTGGCTATAAATAAACTGAATATGGCATTAGATTCACACTTGCCCCCAAATCTAACAAAGCTCGCTCAATGAGACAATTCCCAATCTTGCATGAAATTGTAGGAGATCCAGGGTCCTTACATTTCACTAGATATTTATCCTGAATAATTGAACTGACTTGCTCTGTCAAAAATGCCTTTTTAGGAACATTTGTCTTTCTCTTCATTATCACAAGATCTTTTAGAAATTTAGTATAAGCAGGAACTTGCTGAATTGCATCAAGAAATGGAATATTAATTTGCACTTGCTTAAAAACCTCTAAAATATCTCCAAATTGTGCAATTTTTTGAGGACTGATTAAACTTTGAGGGAATGGAGCTTTAGGAACAAACCTTCTATCAAGGGGAGAGCTAAGATCCTGAATTGGAATTGAGGTTGAGTTGCCCTTCTTTTCTTTATGATCATCCTGTGAACTATGAACTCCTTTTCCTCTAACACAGTATTTCCATT
>CM064909.1:28844042-28904694 GCA_032727855.1 Quercus ilex subsp. ballota
ATTATGTCGAGAATGGTTATGTTGAATGCGTTGAAGGGAATAATTTTGAGTAGGTTGGTTATTTTTCTAACTTTGATTCTTTGATTTTAATTTTTTGATAAGTAAAATTTTATTGAATTAAACAACCCATGTACTCAACTTAGGGAGCAATGCAATTAATCTCTGAAATTACAATGCACAGAACATCTCCAGTATCTTTTTTATATTTTTGTACTGTTTGAACGGTGACATTTACTTTTTTACCTACTTACTTTTTCAAATACGTCCAAGAGATTATCTATCCTTTCTGTATCTTATTTAAATATTATTTTTTTCATTAATTATTTTTTTCATTTTTTATCACACATATTTCCATACCCCCATCCCCACTCCTTTTCTTTCCTAATTTTTTTATTTAGTTTTATTCTTTTTGCTAATGTATAGTAGCCCATTAGATATGATGAGCTACTATTCATGAGCCCCAAAAAAAAAAAAAAAAACATGATTTAGAGAATCCATTGGAGGACCATTTTTTTGGGTCTCATTCTCTATTATAGAGATTATTTTGCTTTTACCTAAGCTATCGAAGATGCTCTCAAGCATATCTAAAAAAAGGAAAACAAGGAAACATATTGAAAAGTAGCACTCCAATCTAGCAAAGTATGAAAAGAAAAAAGGATTTAGGGTTCGTTTGAATACTGCTTATTTTGCTGAAAAACTGAAAGCTAAAAAATAATAAAAAATAATAATTTTTTTGTTACTGTTCACACTCACAAAACACTGTTCATTTTGCCTTAATACACTGTTCATGTCTCATGAATAGTGCAAGAGGCGCTGGTCAAAAAAAAAGAAAAAAAAGGAAAACACAGACGTAAAACGTGTGGAACGCCAAATCCAAACGCTTACCTTGATCTCAAAATAGATTGTTCACATCCCTCAAAGCCTTTGGCATTCTGTTCTTGCCAAAGACCACATAATGCAATGCAACACAACCCTCCAAAAAGTTATATTTTGACGTCTACCAAAAGAACCTTGCCATGTTTGCTAAACAAATCGAGAACCCTTTGTGGCATAACCCATTGAAGACCAAACAAACACCGCACCAATCTACAAACAATAATACCTCTCTTCCCATACAGTATCTGTAGACAAAATCTTCCCTAAGGCAGTAACATTCAACGATTGCTTACCCTAGGAGGAACCTTCAAGCACCACACCAACTTTCGAGGAAAACAACCATGCCAAAACGTGGTTTGTTGAAGAATCAGTTCCCATGTAAGAATATTTGGCATTTATCTAAAGAATTATATTCTTAGTTGGTGTTATATGTGCAAGAAGGATGGTGAAACTGTGCATCACTTCATTTTTTTTATTTGGCTTGTGAGTTATGGTATCTGCCTTTTTCACTCTTTGGAGTGCATCAGATTATGCTCAGATCAGTTCTTGATTTCTTGAGGGTGTAGCATAAAGAGCTTACTCCGTCATGCCTTATTTAGTATGTTTGGATGGAAAGAAATAAGAGTGCTTTTTGAAGAGAGAATTCCTTGGAGGTAATAAAGTTTAACTTTTCTTAAAGTGTTGTTCAGCTAGGTGTTGGTCCATTCTTTGACCTCTTTCTTAGGTTTTTCTATTGACCTTAAATTTAGGCATTGAGATTTTTTTTTCCCTCTTAATATATTTTTTGAATGATCTCATTTGCATACTACCCGTATCCTTGTTTATCCTCCCACCCTCCTGGGGGACAAAATACCTTGTAATGTATGGAGGAGTTGCAGTATAGTGAGAAATTGGACAGGCTAGGTCTATACCACTAGGTTTTTATATTTTGATAGTCAGTTTTTGACTCTTCCATTTGTGGGTTATAGAGAGTTTGGAATGCATTTCTCCATATTAAATCACAGTTGTGCATATTGTTTGTCAAAAGTGAATCGATATATAAGTTTTTTGTGTCCATGTATTGTAAAAATACATCTATAATATCATAAATAATAATATTATAAAATATAAGATATACATCTATATAAAGATACGAATTACAAGCTTGAGACATAATCAATATATGACCAATTATATCATCATTTATACAATAATATTTTAGAAATTCAACTAAAAAATTTAATTAAGATATATTTACAAAATCTTCAAAATAATCATATTTTCAAGTTACAATGCATCAAGTAGGTAATTCACACCATATTAAAATACATCACACCAACAGTTGTCTTTCTCATAATCTTGCCAAAACAGAATAGAGTTATAAATTGCCTTCAAACTAGTATATATAAGGGGGAAAGTCATCCAATTAAATTCTAACAATCACAAACTAAAAACAAATGGTCCAATCTAAAGTCTCCATCAAACCCCAAATATGAAGAAGAAAAAATGAATCATAATGAAAAACGAAACAGAAATTATTGTTCAATACGATATACGCCTGACTTGAATAGATTTGGAAAATAAACTTACTAATCATACAATTTATGAGCATTTTTATACCCACAAACAATTTGAAATTCTTTACAAGTGATTTGATACATACTCTCTGGTATGATACACACCACCCCCATTTCTAGCAATTACGGTCACACAGTGTTAGAGATCCAAGAGTGATGATTATAAAGTCAATACTTGATATGATCTATGGTTAAATGAGTAAATAACTATGGTTGAAACGGCAGGATGTGTTTTGTCAACATGTGAAGTACTTGTGGGGTTCAAGAGATGCCCTAGTGGTTTGAGCCCATCTTGTGGTGCCAGGGCACTTGCGGTTTGAACCCCACCTATACCTAATAAATAAAAAACATGGGAAGACTTAATTTGTTTATTCCACGATAGATATTGGTTGTGCTCTTCCGATTTGTGGGTATGTTTATATCTATTATGCCGTTAGTTGTGTATTATGTAGCTCCTATTCTCTGTATTTCAAGCCTCAATATATCCAAAAAGTATTTTTTACTTTCCAATGTTGGTTGTTTCAGGATACTCAGTCCATTAACGAGGCTCCTCTTAGTGCTAGTGAAGTACCAAGAGAGAATCAAAATGCTCTGGTCGTCTGCAAGAGTGAGAGAATGGATGATTATCCTCCGCTGTGCTTGGCTAATCCAAGACCCAGCCCACTATTAAGGTATAAAAGAAGGCGTAATAATGAATTGAACTCTAACCATTCAAATGGTTTAGAGACTTCAACTAGGACAAGTCAGGATCATCGGTCATCTACAACAACCACCACCACCGCCCCTGCAACAAGAAGGAATTTCCTTTCTAAACTCGTGGAACATTTTCTATCAAAATCTATTGAACCCAAAGATAGTCTTTCGGTTTCTCCTCCATTTGATATTGCTAATCTTGATTCGTCCGTGCCTCCTAGCTGCTTGAAATTCATACAAGATCTGCAAAATGAGATACATAAAATTTCAGTAGAGAGGGAGACATTGAGGTCTGAACTGAGGAATGCCCAATCCGTGTTTAACATTCTTCAATGTCGAATTGATCTTCTGAACAAGGAAAATGAGGACTTGAAGAGGAGTGTCCCGAGACGTCAAGTGACTGGTAGGCGTATGTTATGTGAGTTTTGCAGCCCTTGGCGGGCTTTTCCCTCTCACATCAGTTGATCTGGGGTCATGTATTCTAGGGTCAGGAACTTTTTACTGTTGTTTGAACATTTGTTTGTAAGAACTTCAAACTGTAATGTTGTATCAGCTATCGAAGCCTTTGTCCTGGAAAATAGGTAATGTAGACTTCTTGGTTCAAAATTTAAGACTTATACAGTCTTAAGAACCCAAGCCTGCAACCTAGGCTCACAGAAAAAATTGGGTCAATAGCATTGCTCCCATGACAAGTTTGATGGGGATGCGCTGCTGTATTTTTTTTTTTCAAGGATTTTTATGAATGGTGGATTAGCTGAAACTTAAAGAGATGATACAACTGGACTAGAAGACATCATAACTTCTGAATCTTTGTTGATAGTGATGGGTTCATCTTCTACGAACTGCATGTATGTGATAAGCAAGTCTCAATCAAGCGAATTTAGTTGTGTACGTGTAAGTAATGCAACTCACGCAAGTCTTGGCAATGACAACTGCTGCGTGTTCTGAAATTTTGAGGTTCTTATCTTGCGTGCCTTCTTCATGTTACTCACTATCATCGGCTGCATCAACGCAGGTTAACACAAATTGTAATGAGAAATTACGCCATTTTCTTGGATGGCTATAAGGGCGTCGGTAAAAGTTTCTTTATCTGATATTTATTAACCTTGGAACTTCCATACAAAAATACACTAATAAATTTACTATGAAATTAATCGGGTTTTCAAGAGGCAAGTTGCCAGTTGCCACACAAAATGAGCATGTAATCCTAATCAACTAATTGTTGATTTGTGGCGTTAGATGTATTTGTTGACACATGCAACTATTTATTTATTTTTATTTTGATAATGAACCTCATCACGATAGATTTCACTAAAAGTAAAATAATTTGTCAACCACCATATTAAAAAGGACAAGACAGGAGACTATAGAGATCTCTTTGTGGATCTGATTAGGAAATTCCCAAAATTGTAGGATTTGACAATTAGCACAAAAAAAAAAAAAAAAAGAGTTATACGGTTAGTGAAATTACAAATTTTATTATATTAATCTTTCAAAATCATGAGTAATTTTTTAAACACAAGAAAAATAAATAAATAATTAAATATTTTTTTTTTTGAGAATCAATTTATTTTATTATTTAAATTATTATGTTGTTGCTGTAACACTGATTATATTTATTATAACATGTGTCTTTAATTTTATTTTATTTTTAGCATAAAATTTGATAATAATTTTTTTTTTAGAAAGTAGTAAATTTGATAGTAGTTTGAACCTTTTTTTTCATATATAATTTCTCAAATATAATTTCTCAAAGGTAGGAAATATTCTAAATTCAATGGCATATATATACGCTGTAGTCAAAAGCCCTTGGCCTACTTGCAAGGGCGTTTCAAACTCAGCCATATAATCTCTCTCTCTCTCTGTGGGATGTAGGATCCCCCTATAAGTACTTTGTTTGATAAGTCTTAGCTCAAGCTTTTTCATTTCACACACTTATTTGAGGTGCTGTGGAGCCAAGTCTATTATCCATCTCTTTCCTCATGATTTCCCTTCTAGACAGAATTCAACTAATATGGACTCGTATCAAGAAAATAAATCAAAGAAGAGAAGGTATGTCTTTTAACTTTTCATGGGCTGTAATTTATTTTCATTTATGATATATTGTTTAGTAAAAGAGTTAATGATTGTTCTGGCCAAGGATTTTATAGCTTAATTAATGGTGTTACCGGGATTTAAAACTCCCTTCATTATTTATGATTCCAAGATCATTTTTCATGTGCTAGACACCTCTCTCCCTTGGTAATTAATTTTCAACCAAACATATATATAAATTTTTTTTTGTTTTGTTTTGTTCTTTTTTTTTTTTTTTTAATAATTTAAATTGAAAATTTTTAGATATTCGATCATTTGTTATTTACACAATAAGAATGTTTTACTTTGGGAGTGTTCTTTTGGGATTCTAAAGATTTTCCATCTTCTAAGAAAATGGTTATCATATTTGTTAAGCTTGTTAATTTTCTCTTATATTTATTTTAAGTTAAATAATTTTTCATAAAATTTTATGTCAAAAGGTATAGTTCATTATAGCCTACAAATGGATAGTTCTTAATTAATGATGGGTTCATATCTATCTTAGAGGTTCAAGTGATAACTGAGTGGTAATGATATTTTTTATGGTGTCTCATGCCTAACCTCACCCTCCCTCCATTATTCAACCATTTTTTTGGGTGGTTTTTATTACACATACTCTCGCTCTCACTCACACAATCAAAATGCACATAAATCTTGATTTGAAGTCATAATTTATATGCAGTTTGAGTGCGTGTAAGGGTGTGTATGAAATGGTGTGAACTAGTGTTCAATCTTTTTTAATTTATTAGAGCATTCTTTGTAACTCATGTAATTTTTTTCAACCTTTTAACTTGCAGTGAAAACTTCAATAGTAAAGTTGATCATGAAAAATGAATCACATTCTCACATAGTAGATGAACACTGACCTTTGGATCAAGATGTCATCTCGGAGATATTAGCAAGATTGCCAGCAGAAAGCCTTATCCAATGTGAAAGGGTTTGCAAAAGTTGGTTTAGAATGATTCATGATCCAAACTTCGTACACAGATCTAAGCAAGTATTCATCACTTCAAATTTTTTACTTAAAATATCATACAATTTCTCGTTCAATTATTTTTGATATTGAAGATGCCTATGATGGGCTGATAATGCTTAAAAAATCTATTTATAATGGCAATCTCCACGTCTATAATCATAGCACCGGCCAGATGAGCACCATCCCTCATGTGCCACTAACGAGTTCAAGTTCAAGGAACTTCTATTCATTGGTATATGATGTTTCCATCCAAAAGCGCACACAATACTCGAAGTTTAGAAACTATAAATCATGTAAATTTAATATAAATTTAATAATATTGCATATTAGCTCCCAAGAAGAGCACTTGGTCCGTTGGCCATGGCTTTAGTCTTGCTTATAAGGTGTGAGAGCTTAGGTTCTCTCAGAACTCATGTATACTCGGTTCTCTATGCTAAAAAAACTGGATTTCAGTTCGATTCCCAGTTTTCCCGGTCGGACCGCCCCATCCAGTCTGGGTTTCAAAACCTTGGTTTCAAAGAGAATAAATTTTACAATGTGATATGTTGTTAAAACCGAATTTGCACCCAAAAAAAAAAAAAAAAAAAAGAGAAAAAGAAAAAAGAAAAAAAAGGCATGTGACTCTTCTGTTTAAGAAAGGAAAAAGGCTAGGTACATTCTATTACACTCGCATTTTTATAGGGTTCACCATTTCAGTTCAAAAAGTTTGTGTACATAAGAGGTATTAGCCTTTGAGCTAGGCTTGAGATGGTCATCATTACTCAAATGTGAAATCTACTGGTCCATAGTCCAAGTAACAGATATCTGTCAATGGGCCCACTAGGTTTATAGCCCAACAAGAGACCACGCACCAAGTTATGTATAAATTGGCAATTTTGCAAGCTAGCATTACCAGTCGTTCCTCGTTGAGTTTTTGTTAAACACTATCCCATCTCTAAGACTATAACTATAACCATGAGACTCTCCACTCTAATCTTCACCATGTTAGTTTATGAATACTCTCGTTACACAATACAGATCCAGCCACTTAATTATATTTTTAGTTGTCACTATCAGTTTTTATTTATTTATTTATCTATTAACATGCTTATCAAGGAAAATAGGAAGTTAGGAACTCATGGAATCAAAGATATAAACTTGTATTATGTGTTTCAATTTGTGATGCACAAATTATAATTTGTTGAGTGTCTTTTCTCTATATCAAACTTTGGTTCCTTTATAAAAATTTTAATAAATATAAATAATGTCGTTTTTCCTCTTTTCACATAAATAGTGAGTCTCACACTCCCACTAGTTAAATTTCATGGTGAGATATACTATTTAGATGAGAGTAGAGAGTATGACATTTTTGCACTCCCGTATAATTTTTTTGATTAGTAGAACACTAAGAGTGGACTAGTGTTTACACTTTATTTTCCACCAATTGTAGTATAACAAATGCTTATTCTTTTTATTTTTATTTTTTCAATTTTAAATGTTAATTACTACTTTATAAGGAATAATAGAGATATGTAGCAAACTATGGTTGATGAAACATAAAACGGAATACTAATGCCACATATTGTGAATGAGAGGTCTTACGAGACATTCTTGAGATACCTTGTTGGTATTTAATGATGCACAAAAATCGTTAGTGAGTTGATTGTCCACACACGCGTCAATGGGTGCACCTGAAGAACAAAAGAGAAGAACCAATCAAAGGGCACCGGTGAGGTACCGGCCAAAGACCCTTCGGATGTTAAGTTAGAAGATAGCTCCAACAAAACTCCACTCTATCTTGCCATACGCCTTCTCTAAGTCTACCTTTATTGCCATATAACCCACCCGGCCTTTCTTAGAGCTGATAGTATGTATGAGTTCTTGCACAACAATAGCATTATCCACCTCCTTCCTACCCGGAACAAAAGCTGATTGGAATGGAGAGATAAGCTTGTCAAGGAAAGGCCTTAATCTGCACACAATATTTTTTTGTCACAAGCTTGTACATTGTATTACACAAGCTAATAGGACGATAGTTTCCTAGAGTTTCCGAGCCCAAAATCTTAGGAATCAGGGCAATGTTGGTCTTATTTAGGTAGCTAGGAATTTTCCTCTCCTCAAAACCTAGCTTAACTTCCTTTTTGACCGACTCACCAACTACAGACCAAAATCTTTGAAAAAAATCGGCGTGTAATCCATCAGGGCCCGGAGATTTCCACGGTTTCATCACCCAAAGACCATCTTTAATTTCAGCATAAAAACAGGCGTGCTAAGGAGAAACTCCAGTTCCTAACATTATATAATTTTTTCTCTTTTAATAGTCATTTTGAGAGAAAGAACTTGTGTAGGCAACAGTCTTTCTGATGTTAGCAAAGTTGAGTTAACTTCATCAAAGAGGAGGAAAATTTGTTGGTAATCTTTGGGTAGGGTTAGAATATTAACCTGATTAAAATCTCCATAAAAGTTTTATTTCTATCCAAGAGATTACCAGCAAATACTCGTCTCTTATGACTGCTAACTAGTAACTTTACTAATGATAGGAAGACATGTTGTCTTCACCACCATTGTCGACTTGCAACCTATCATCACCACTATTTTCATGGCGCCACCATCTCTTCGCTTGACACAATAGATCTCAAAGGTTCTAAACTGACGTGGTATCTCTTCAATCTTATCTTTTGCTGCCAAATTATGATGGTTTTGTTTTTATTTCCAAGTTCTATATATTGTTTTTAACTAGAATTTTGTATGGTTTTAGTTAGATGAGTGTTTTGATCTCTGGTTTTCAGGGGTGGTAACCTGTTCAACAATTTCATGGTATTTAGTGCAAATTACAATCATGGAAATGAAAAAAAAAAAAAAAAAACAAAAAATCACAACTTTACAACAAAACAAGGCCCAGATAAAAAATCCTATAAATCCCACAAAAAAGGGATAATTTTCCTTCGTTTTCCTAGCAACCAAACATAGATTATTAAAAAAAAAAAGAGAGAACTTAAAAATCTCAAGAGGCAAAACGAGAGAGAACTTAAAGAAGCAATATATCTCTCAGAGCCCCGTGCATAAACCATTCAGCACATAATTAAATCTTAACATCTAATGAAAACTACAGTAATATACAATATTTTCACCTTCAGCCAAAATATTCAGTCACATATGTAATAAATAAAAGCAACATAATATACAGTAAAAGAGGCAATTGATACCATAACTCCATAACCTTTCCAAAGGCCCTAATCAGTGCTTTTGTATCTGAAACATCCCACCAACTGTACATGCATGGGTCAAATTGAGTAATCAAGACAATTGCTTCCTTTTGGAACAAGAATTTATGCAACAAAAAAGGATACAACTTAACAGTGTCTGACATTAGACCAGGTCTAGATACAGTTGACCCTCATAAACATGTATGCTCTCTATGAAAGAGCTCAGATCTCATAGCTCTGACAAAATCAACTACGGAATGCAAATGCCAATCATCAAAAGACTCCGCGCGCACGCCACCAAGGATACACAAATACGTACCCTCATACACACACAACTACATAACGGAGAAGACAGGGTGGTGGTGCAAAAAGGCTATTGATAAATTGAAACCATGCAACTGATGAATATAGTTCAGAAGTCCATCATGGTGCAGTATAGAAATGTAGCATGCCAAAAACTAACGAAAATAAAAAGGATAGTATAGTCAAACCATCCAAATAACTAGTTTAGGAAATCAAAATTATTAAGTTGCTAATAAAGCAAAACAAACTGACAAGAATCAAGCATTAAGGGGGGGGGGGGGGGGGGGAATATATATATATATAGAGAGAGAGAGAGAGAGAGAGAGAGAGAGAGAGAGAGAGAGATAGGTTTAAGTTACAACTGGTGTAACTTCATAAGAGTTACACATTTTTTGGACTTTTGATTTGTATTAGATCTAATAGTGAAAAAAACACTCATAGTCATATATTTATTATTTCTTAGAAATTTGTAACTAAATCATTAACTCTTCTTATTAAAAATAGAAAATTAAAAAACAGCATTAACTCTACTCCCCATCATCATCTTCATCTTCTCTCCCTCTCTCACATGGTCTTGTGTTCTATGTACTTTTACCCTCAACAATGGAAATTAAGGGCGAGTTCAGGAAACAAGTGAAATTTTTATTATTATTATTTTTGTTGCCTCTCTTTCGTGAGCTTTGATAGATTGGTGGGGTTGGTTTGTGCGCAAGTCCCAAATCATCAAATGACAATCGTCTCCCACGGACCCAAACAAACTTTCATTCTTTGAATGCCAGGATACATCTTTGACCAACATTTCATGAGCCTGTGAGATGCATTCACAAGTCCCATAAACAAAGTATCAATGTAGCATGACTAACATAGCAACATTAACCACCAATACGTAAAATTTGACTTAGGAAAATTACCTTATAAACATGCAATGCATCAAACACCTTATCTTGACATATTCTATAGACTTTTCGGTTTTTGATCATTTTTTTTTTTTTTTTGGAGCTAAAATGATAGACGGTTTTTGATCATTTACTTGTAAATTATTTGTTGCAAGCCTTGGGTAACGGTTTTAGGCGGAGTCTACATATTTTATTTATTTATGATGTTTTCATGCTTTCTTGCATTTATGTTTAGCGGCTATTGCTGGTTTGTGTTGAAAAGTCCGTTCATCATATACATTTCTTTTTTGAATGTATGATTCGCAGGGATGAGAGACCATTGCGTCACAACATTTGCAGGGATGAGAGACCATTGCTTCACAACTTTTGCTGGCAATCTATCTATGGAGGTGGAACACCGGTGGAAGAGAAAGAGATAGAGAGAGAAACGTAGAGAGAGAGTCAAATATAACACTTTTTTTGGGTTTAGAGATAGATATAAAATATAATAAATGAGAAATAATTAATTAGATTCTAATCAAAATATTAGCATTAATGAGGGTCTTTTTTGACCATTGGATCTACTTAAATCTAATGGTTTTAAAAAGGTGTAACTCTTTAAAGTCTGACAAATAATATTTCCCAATTTTATAGAATACATAATGATATCAGAGCCAGAGACAAAATTCACATGAAGACTTATTAAAGAATCTTGACTAAAACTTTTGAGTTAGAAAACCCACTGAACAAAGATACACTTAACATAGAACCTTGTCAAAATAAAAACCCATTGAACAAAGATAATATGACCATGCCTAAGACTCCAATTAACCATCACCATCAAAGACCTCAATGCAAAACACAAGTTTAAATTTTTAATGCTAAATGGAGTAAATAAGAAATTTAAAAAGACAAATATACATCAATTTTAAGGAGGAAAAAAGTTGGTTACAGGGGAAGAAGCTGCTGCAGCCCTCAGATCATGTATTCGTGAACAGTGAAGCTTATGATTTTCATTAAGAGCCTTCCCGCATTTTAAAACAAAAACAAAAACAACAACAACAACCACCACCACCACCACCACCACAACCACAATCAGCAGCCAGCAGCCAACAGCCAACAGCGACTAATAGCCTAGAACACATGCTGGTGGGCTCACTGGATGCGTCGATGGGGGTTCAAAATGAAAATCAAAATAACTGTCACAGTGCAATTTGAATTCATCATTGGGCAGATGAAACGGCTTCAATGCTGTTTCAATGTAATTAAGGGTTAAAGAAATCAAATAAGTGACCTCATCAATTGAAGAATACTAGGAGAAAAAAAAAGGTAGTCTAAAATATCTAGCAAAATGGTAGAAATTGAAAAGAAATCAGAAATTACCTACTATAACCATAGCCAAGCAAGAGCCACATGCATTTTAGAAAAGGAACCAAAATGCCTAAAATTAATGTCAATCTTAAGACAGGTGTGTGACTGTGACCAAAGTTTATTGTCAAAATTCTTTGTTTACTATTATAATATGCCACAGTTTAAAAGAAACAACAATAAGCAAGCGTGTATGAAATAATTTCACCATTTGAAAAAAAAAGTCTAACTGGAACATGACTAGTAAACAAAAGCACCACTTACAACCAAAAGGAATTAAAGAACAAGGGAGTAATAAAGGTGTTACAAACTTATAACTCTGAATTGATTGAGTCAAATAGTGTACTTCTAACCACCATCTAGCAGTTCAAGAATTCAAACATTAGATTTCTAATAAAACAGGATAAGGGTACTGCTGAGATAAATCCCCCATATCTCGTAGTCATAGCTATAGCCATAGCTCATAATAATGATGATGACAACAGAGAAAACATAGTAAAGGCTGGTGAAGAAAGTGAATTGAGTTTTTAATCATTGGACATATACAGATAGAGATAAATTACTTGGGTACATGTGGGTATTTTCAAAGCACTAAATTTTGACCCAACAATATATATGGAGTATTAGAAACAGCTTTCTAGTCTGCAATTCCATCAATAAATAAAAACTGCTCAGAGCCCAGTGCATTTATCATCTTTCACAACAAAAACAAAAACCCAGATATAAGAAATGCATGTAAATGAAAATAAAATAAAAAATAAAAAAATAAAAAGCCCTCAGATCTCATAGCTTTGAATGATCATCCACGGTTGTTTTTTTTTAAGGCAATGGGCATTCATCAAAAGCCTTTACAAACCACCACCATAGAAAATAAAATTTGTGTGTGTATATATATATATATATATATATGATAAAAGAAGAGTAGAAGGTGGTTGTGGTTGTGGTTGTGGTGGCAGTGAAAGGTGGTGTTGATTTGAAAAGCCATGCCTAACCGCTCGATGAAATATTGGTGTACATCATTGGGCAAAAAATTAAGGACTATTCTACCAAACAATAATTATAATACAGAATAGGCTTTCCCGAATAGGCTTTGTTTGAAGATTTGGGCCTTCCTTGGTCTGTTACAAAATAAGAAAGCCCACTGATTTGTGTTCACATGGGCTGGCTCTCAACCCATCTCAAGGCAATCATTGTGGGCTGCACTAGCATTTATAATATCACTTCTAAATCAAAGGTTAAAATTCTTTTTGGTTACTAAATTTTGAGGTTATAGTTAATTTTGTCATTACATTTTTGTAGCAGTTAATTTGTTCCATGTTATTTTTATTTTACAGTCAATTTGGTTTTTAGATTTTGAGTTCACAATCAATTTTCAACTCACAGTCAATTTGGTCTCTATATTTTTATTATTATTATATTAGGCACATAAGTTTTAAGTGTGCCAACTGTATAAATTGTTTGTCATATATGTATTTTCAATTAATAAGTTAACAATCAGATTGGTTGCAATTTAAAAATAACATTGACCAAAATGAATGGTCTAAATTGACTATGACTCTAAAATGTAGAGACTTAAGTAATATTTTTGCCTAGATCAAATCATCTTTAACATCATATATTCATATCTATTATAATTTAATTACAAGTCACCACTTCAACCATTGTGAAATTTGGTATGGCTTTAGACAAACTCAAAATGAAACTACAAATTTATTTATTTAGTTAGTTATTTGTGTTTTTAGTAATATTATTTCAACTCTAGTAAAAAGAACCATACTCAAATCCTCTTCCCCAACTTTTTTTTTTTTTTAAAATTAAACAAAAGCATTAAATTCATTCATATCATGTAACAGACTATTGAGAGGGAAATTGATGCCTCTGAATAAAATGTTGGGAAACCAAGCCGAAACTCGACTATGGGCTCTTGAGATGGCACCCAAAGGCTTTCGGTGTGATGACAAGCCTATCCAAGCAAGAAAAACAAAGGCTGCACTTAACAAAACATCAACAAAAGCCCAATGAAAATACTTTACAATACTTAGTTAGGACATTAGTGGTCCTGTTCTGATAGTTCAAGGGAAATAAATTCTCCAGCGGTAAGGGTAAAGTTATGCTTAAGTCCAGAAAGATAAACTGTCCAACGGTAAGGGTGAAATTACACAGTCCAGCAATCAATAATTAAATAAATTTAGGAAAAGTGTTAACTCTTGGGGGTCCTTGTATGTCTCGGTCAAGAGGAATTTATTGTACTTTCGGCCATCATTACATCAATGTGAGGGAAGAGTTTGATCATTATAAATACATCATATCCTTCGACAGTAAAATAAAAAGTAAAAATTAAAGGTTCCATAGGAAGAAGAAAAGGATTAATTGGCATGGTGTGAAGGGAGAGAGAGATCCCAGCTCAGTGCAGCAAGTATTAAACTAAGATTTTGGTGAGTGTGTGTTTATAAGGCATGAACGAGGTGAATGTGGGTTGTTTTGAGTGAGTGGGATAGGATTAACACTGAGATTAAAGTTTTTTGTGAGTAGTGGGCTGTTTGTGACTAGTTGAATGACATTTATGAGCTGTGATTGTGTAAAGGGGGGAAAAGAATATCTGGAATTAAATGAGTGTGGGCTAAAGATAATGAGTGGTGAGCTTAAGGAGAGCTAAACCACTAGCAAAAATGGCAAACGAATCCCAAGTCTTAGAGGGGGGTAGCTATCTTTTTGTGCGCAGAGGTGCCTATGCTTTTATAATGGAGTTTTAGAGAAGCATTAATTAACAAGAATCCAAAAATCGTAGGACTAATCAAAGGTAGTGAATCAAGGTTAATCTTCCTGAGATTTTTGTCAGAAGTAGGAGATTTACTTTAGGGACTGCCTTGCTTTTTTGGGTAATGATGGAATTTTGGAGTGTTTTGCATTAAATGCCAGGATTTCTAGGGCTGAGCTTAAATAATGGGATTAAGGCGTCTATCAAGAACGAATCCTAATGCTACAACTGAGATTTGGACTCCAAGAAGTAGGATTTAGGATAGCTAGGTCAAATCCTCCCCAGGTTTTTACCGTGTGGTTTCTTGGGTGATCATATCATTGTGTCTTTTATATTTCCGCTGCTTTATACTTTTGATATGATTGTATGTTTGTGATAACCTAGAATTGCTTAAATTGACTAAGTTCATCACTTGGCTAATTAACTAGGTTAATCCGATTGTTGTTTTACGGGGTCTAAAACCGTTCAGTGTGTCTTGAAAAGATTATGACTAAATTGGGGTTTGAGGAAAAATGAAGGAATCTCATAATGAGGTGTGTTTCATCAGTGTCCTACTCTGAAGAAATAAATGGGAAACCAAGAGGGCATATTATTCCTACAAGGGGTCTACAACAAGGAGACCCTTTATCACCTTATCTATTTCTTTTATGTGCAGAAGCTTTATCAGCCTTTATCAGGAAAGCAGTGGATAATGGGGAGATGGAGGGTTTAAAGATTTGCAGGAATGGACCCAATATCTCACACCTCTTCTTTGCAGATGACATCATTATTTTTTGCAAGGCCACACTTGAAGAGTGTAATGTTTTACAGAAAATTCTTGCAATCTATGAGCAAGCATTCGGATAGCAGCTGAATAAAGCCAAAACATCCTTGTTCTTTAGTAGAAACACACTGGAAGAAGTGAAAGAAGAAATAAATAATAGATTTGGGGCACAAGTTATTCGACAACATGAGAAATACTTGGGGATTACCGTCTCTTGTGGGAAGAAATAAACAAAATTCTTTCCAGGAAATTAGAGAAAGGCTTGGTAAAAAATTGGCCAGATGGAAAGAGAAGCTCTTGTCAAAGGCAAGGAAAGAAGTGTTGATTAAGGTAGTAGCTCAAGCTATACCTACGTACACCATGAGTTGTTTTAAAATACCCAACTCTCTATGTGAGAAATTGACTAGCTTGATCCGCAATTTTTGGTGGGGTCAAAAATAAAATGAGAGAAAGATGGCCTGGGTTAGTTGGAACAAACTATGTAAACCCAAGGCAACTGGTGGAATGGGTTTTCGTCAACTAAAACAATTCAATCTTGCCCTTCTTGCCAAACAAGGATGGAGGCTTTAAAAAATGCAGAATTCACTACTATACCGGCTCTTCAAGTCGAGATATTTTCCTCAAACTGATTTTATAAATGCTTCACTTGGTGCTAATCCATCTTATGCTTGGAGGAGTATAATGTTAGCTCAACATTTGGTGAAGCAGGGGATTCGGTGGAGTGTAGGAAATGGGAACTCAATTAAGGTGTGGGGAGACAAATGGCTGCCATCTACGTCAACATACCAAGTGGTGTCCCCTAGGCTGTTCTTGAATGCTAAAACAAAGGTGAGTGATTTGATTGCACAGGATTCTGCTCAATGGAAAGCACAGGTGATTGATGAAATATTCCTTCCCCACGAGGCAAAGTGTATTAAGAGCATACCACTGAGTGTACAACCACCTGAGGATAAGCTTATATGGGCAGAAAATGCAAACGGATTATTTAGTGTCCATAGCGCATACAAGTTGGCAATGATTCTCTCTCGGCCTACCAATTATGGATCCAGCTCAGATGATAGCAAATCTAAAAAATTTTGGAAGTTATTATGGAAGATACCAGCCCCACATAAGGTTCGTCATTTCATATGGAGGGCTTGTCACGACATATTACCAACAAAGAGGAATTTGGTAAGGAGACAAGTGCTGCAAAATGACCGATGCAGTGACTGTAATGGAGAACCTGAGACACCAAGCCATTTATTTTGGAGTTGCCCGAGAGCAAGGGAGGTATGGAGTTGCACTAAAATCCATTTTAGTATAGACACTAATAATATTCGCTCGTGTTTTGACTTAATATGGCACACGATCATGGAGGGGAACTATGATGAGTCAAAGGTGGCAATGGCTGCTATAATTGCATGGGCAATATGGAGTAACAGGAATGAAGTGTTGGGCTTTGTGGAGCCTAGTTTATTTTTGGCCCGTTTTGTAGCCCATTGTAACCCTGTAAGTAGGATATAAAAGCCGCTTTTATAATTAGGGTTTGTGACTACAACTGTTGTTGTGTTTTTAGAGAAAGAGGAAAAATACTGTAGCCGCACTCTGTATTCTTCCCTGATAATAGTGATATCCCTGCAACCCCGTGGACGTAGGCAAATTGCCGAACCACGTAAATACTGTCTTGTGCGTGTGATTGTTTTTCTTTGACGTGTGTTTTCTCTATTTTTTTTGTTTCTCACAGGTTGGAATTTTGGTTAAATTCCCAACATGAAGTGTGTAATGGGGGTAAGAAGAAGTCTAGCAGAGAAATTGTGCAATGGACTACTCGCTACCTCAAGGAGTATTATGCAGCAAATGAGAAACCAGCCATAGTCCCAGCGGCTCAAACAACAAATTGGACGCCTCCACCAATGAATAGATATGAAATCAATGTTGATGGGGCGGTTTTCAAGTCCCAGAAAACAACAGGAGTGGGTGTCATGGTTCGGGATTGTTGTGGTCAGGTAATAGCAGTGTTAAGTAAGAAGATAAATGCACCTTTAGGGCCTTTGGAAACTGAGGCAAAGGCTGTTGAAGCAAGAGTTCAGTTTGCAAGAGACATTGGTATTCAAGACTGTATCATTGAAGGGGATTCCTTGACAATATATAATGCTCTTTATGGTAACACCTCACCTCCATCTGCAGTGGCAGTAGTGGCATCGAGTATTAAAGTGTTGTGTGGAGCTATACGCCAGGTGGAATTTTCTCATACTCAGAGACAATGTAATAGACCAGGGCATCTATTAGCAAAGCATGCTAGTGGTATTAGTGATTTTATTGCTTGGTTGGAAGAAAACACTTGCTTTATTGAGCAAGCTCTTTGCCATGATGCATCATTGTTGAAATGATTTGATTAATGAAGTATTTCAACTTTCCTATAAAAAAAAATAAAATAAAAAAAATAGTCTAGCTTGATATACTTCACATATCTTGGATTTTGTTGTGTGGATGAAGAGTGTTCCACCACAAGTTTTTCCTATTTTTTAGGCTGATTTGGCCGACTTTCAATAAAATAAACTAAGCAATGTTGTTTCTCAAAAAAAAAAAAAAAAAAAAAAAAATCATTAAAATGCTCAAATATAAAAGTCTAAGAATATAGATTTTATTACCATGAAAGAGCTCATTTATGTAATAATATTTTGATTCAGATTCTCTTAAAATTTTGCCATGTGATAACTTTACTAAAAAAATATACTTTCATCCCATGAGAAAAAAGATACATGGCAAAATCTTAATATGGGAACTTAAGGAACAACATCTAAGTACTGTTCATAAGTCTTGCCCTTTGTATATGGACAAAACTTATATACATTACCTTAGGTACTGTTCCTTAGGTTCTCCTTTTAAGATTTTGCCATGTGGTGATTTGATTAAAAAATATATTTTCATCCTATGAGAAAAAAGACACATTGCAGAATTTTAAAATGGGAACCTAAGGAACAACACTTAAGTACTGTATCTAAATCTTGCCCTTTGTATATTTAGGTTGGTCCCCCCCTGAAGAAATTCCTAGTTCTTCCATTGAAAGATTGAGTCTGGTTAAAATAAATTTTGATTTTGATTTTTTTTTTTTTTAAATTGAATACAATGACACAACTTTTCTCAATAAATAATTATAATGCCAAAAAGAGTAATATAATTTAGTCAAAATTTAAGCATTTTGTCATAAAAATTAATATGGGTTACATGTAGTATATCTTTGAAAAATTATAAATACCATCCTACTCTATGAGAAATTTATTCTAAATTTAATGGAATTTGGTAATATAGCAAGTACCAACAATACTAAAATACAAAAGAAGGTCACTCTACAAGTATAAGCGTTAATTTGTGGGGTGTTTGGGGGCAAGGGCCGAAGTTCAAGTCTCTAGGAGAGAGATTCACACACGTATATTAATATACATTTAGATTATGTTAGAGTAGAATTTCTATTTTGTATATATATATTAAAAAAATTAGATTAGAGTAGAATTTTTATTTTGTAAAAAAAAAAAAAAAAAAAAACCAAAGAAGATGTTTATATTGAAAGTAAGAAATATTGAAAAGAAAGGAGAATATTCTCTTTATTTAAATTCCACAGTTTCGCCTCATTAATAATTTGTATTTATGTCAAAAATATCAATTAACATATATATGGTAGGGTACATTCTTTGAGATGAAAAGAGAATATTCTCTTTATTTAATTTCCACGTCATTGATAATTTGCATTTATGTCAAAACAGCAATTAATCATCATATATTTTAACATTTCATCTCATTAAGTTTTTGTATTTATGTCAAATATTAAGTAATTATCATGTATTAATGACATAAATATATTTATTTTAATTTAATAATTATCATGATAAAATTCTTTATGCATATTTATAGAATAGGAAAACGAGACATGTGAATAAAAAGGACAAGTTGAGGAAAGCAATATTAATGAGAGAGCTTCACATATATATACATTTTTTTTTTTTTTTGGTGGGCGGGGACTGAACCCGAGATTTCTTATTCAGAAACTTTACCAGTTGAGTTAACTAGAACTCCCACATACATATACACTTAAATTAAATTATAATATAATCTTTATTTTGTAAAAAAAAAAAAAAAAAAGCTAAGTGCTGGCGTATGAGCTACTATGAGTTTATATTTCTTACTAGTTTTAAGTCTATTTGGGCTACAATGCTATTGGAGAAGGAACAACCTCAATTAAGCAAATTCAGGTACTATGAGTTTATATTTCTTGCTCATGTTCAGCTGATTTTGTTGTGTTTGATAATCCTCCTTCTGTTAATCTATGTAGTATTTTGGACTCAGATGCATCTAGTTTGTACTCCTTAAGGCTTTCAGCCTGCACTTTGCTTGTTTTGGCTAGTTGATTTCAATATATTTTCCCTTTTAACCCCAAAAAAAAAAGTTTATATTTCTTACTAGTTTATATTTTACTTTTTAAAAACTATTAGCTTGCTTTTTATCATTTCGCATATTTTGAAATTGTTGTTAAGTAGAATGTTATTTTTCTTGATCAGCAAAAATAGTTAGAAATATGTTGGAGTAAATATAAAAATAATAAAACATGTACATGTGTTATTTGGTTGAAGGTTTTTAGAAATATATATATATATATATATATATGACTCATCATACGTGCTTTGCACGTACAATGAAGCTTTTTTTTTTCTTCTCAAAAAAAAAAAAAAAAAATGCCCTTGCACGTCACCCTGCCATATCCTAAATTTTGAACTATTAATTTGACTGAAAGGTTTTCTTATTGACACTATTTCTTAACCAAAAAAAAAAAAAAAAACATTGTAGAGATCTCATCTTCCGTAATCCACGGCATGATATGGCATTTAACTATATCGCAGCTTTTGTTTTAATAAGGTAAAAGTGACATTTTCCCAGCAAGGAGATACCCATGGTTGTTCACTCACTCACAATTGCATTACGAACCTAATTTTTTTAAGGAGAGAGAAAAAAAATTGCTATTAATTACGTAAATAGTTGGAAAGTAATAAATAGTCAACTATGTTTTTTTAGCCATTAGATTTCTTAGAGATCTATGATGTAAAAATTGTGTAACTTCTATAGAGTTACACCAGGTGTAACTTAAACTCTAACATTCAAGCCAATTTTCATGTCAATGGGATGTTATTTGCCATTCAATCCATAAACTTATTTTTTATGCATTATTTTAAACTATAAAAATTTGAATTTAAACAATTGATTGATGACATGACTATTAGTCTTTGATTACCTTGAAATTTTGCAAGCATGGAGAATATACAAAGATAATGTAATCTAATGGTGGATTTATCAAAATTCATACCTAATTAAAAAATATTGAATGATGTAATATTACTTAAAGTTAGTTACATCATGGGTAACTTGAACCCCCCCCCCCCCCCCCCCCTCCCCCAACACACACACACATAAAAAAAAGAAAAAAAAAGAAGGTAAATAGAAGTATGTATAGTTATTGTACAAATTTGAATAAAGAATTCAAGTAAGCAGCATTCTGCAATTGACGCTAGTCAATCGGGCACTAGGGTAGTAGATATGGCCACTAAAAGAAAACAGGGGAAAAAAAAAACCCCAATAATTGGATAAGAAAAGTAGTCATCAAATATACATATATATAATCAAAATTTTTTTTTTTTTTTGAAGATGTTAGCAAGTATACCTCCTTTGTTAGGAATGCTATAAGTCGCATACTGGTCATATTGTTACCAAACCTGCCAGCTCTAGATCTACTAGTCATATTGTTTGTAATAATGGTGCACTTTGTAGTAATAAGATTCCTTTAGTCATCAACAAGGCAAATAATTGTTATTCCTCCTCCAGTGATCCAACCCATTAAAAATGTCATCGGCTTCTTTTATATGTAAATTTGTAATCAAGATATATATATATATATATATATATATATATATACTAAAAGGGGGGGAAAGTTACAGACGATGGGGGGATGCCATCTGATTACAAAAAAATGGGTACAGGTTACAGTTGATGATTCAAGTGTAAACTGGGATACAAACTAAAAAAGCCATCTGATTACAAGGTTATAAGTTGTAATGAGAAGGGAGGTATTTTAGAGACTGAACTAGACCTAAAATTGGACCTCTAAGGTAACTAAAAAATAGGACGTTTTGTGGTAGCTAAAATTAGGGCCTTCTATGGTAGCTAAAATTTAGGGCTTGCTTCAGACTGGAGAGAAAGCTGCCTTTTATAGAGGAAGGGAGTGTTGGATCCTGCTGAAGACTGCTGAAAAACCGGAGGAGTAAATTGCTTTAACTTGGGTGAAAAATCATTTCAGCCGAGCGCAAATAGTAAATCTGTGATTTCTGTCGGGCACTGTAGAGTGAACAATAACGGTTATTGTACATGAATAGTGCTTTGTCCCCTTGCTTTTCAGTTTCACTGTTCATCGCTACTGTTGGAGGAATAGTGAATTGTCTGGGTACTGTTCATGCAAAGAATCTTGAATAGTAGCCGGGCCTGAATACTGTTCCAAATAGTGACTGGTGCTATCTGGAGAATCTAATCTTCATCAAAATTGTAGCCACCATAGGGATCTTGTGAATCTTGGAATAGGTCAAATGAATATTTGTTGACTGATGCTTTTGAAGAGGCAGGAGAAACCTTTTCTTCTGACTCTAGCTTCTCTACTTGAATTCGCAACAGCTGGGCAAGATCTTTTAGTTCCTTGCTAGATTTCCCGGCAATCTGGACGGAGTCTAGGCTTTGATTGTGATCTTGTATTGTAAGCAATGGCTTTCGGAACTGAAGGAGTGAAACCCTTAGTTGGAGCATCCTTCGGGCTTGCAATCCTTGCTGCTGGATGGATACTAGTCAGTACCATAGTAATCTGAAGGAGGACTATGATGGTAGTCATGCTCATGAAAAGTGGCGAACTGATTACAGACACCACACCAATTCAGGGCTTCATATTCTGGTGCCCTAGTGATGAATCTCCTAGGATCATTATTGTAGTTAACCCATTGGAGGTCCATAGCTATTGTAGAGTACGGCTTGGTGGTGAAAACTAAAATTCTTCCAGTGTTACCAACAAAGTGATAATTTTGCCATAGTTCTTGAGCAACGGTGAGGATTTCATTGTTGAAGTAGTTCCTCCAACATTCTACAAGTTATGAGGCTCTCTGTAGGATAAATAAGAGTCTCCCTCAAACCAAGGTCCTTGGTAGGTGTATCCATTAATGAGTACAAGCTGTCTGGAAGGTATGACATTCATCCAGTTGTTACCATCCCATTGTGGGAGAGTGCTCCAACATCTAATAGACACAAATGGACTTCTGATCTTCATGACAACTTGTTGTATGATTTGTGGAAACTGGCTGATTTGACCATGGTGAGTTAGTTTGATTAATCTAACAAAACCATACTCAAACATCTGCGAGAGCCAGCTAGAGTCTCTATCTTCTTCATTTGTCCCGTCTTCATAATTTACTATAAGGCTAGGGAAAGGATGTTGTTTTTGATAAACTTTGTGACTGCTTCCAAAATATTGTTCCCATATAGACTGTGCCAGAGCATGGTCAACAACAGTATTGACATCACTGTCTGTTTCGCCAAAAACGGGGAAGTGGGTGGTGACCAGTATTTTGAAATATTCAAACCATCGGTCAAATGATTCGAACATTGCCTTGCAACCAAAAATATTAGTTTTTATTTCAGGTGGCAAGTTGGCAATAGCACTTCTTAGGATAGTTTGAGCCTTAAGGCTAAACTTAGCATAATCAGTGCCCATGATAGTCGTTTTATCCATTGAATAGATATCCTCTTTGCCAAAGAGTTGACTAGTAATGGCTTCATTTTTAGCCTCAAGCTTAACTAGGTAGATTTCTAGGGCTTTGAGGGTTCTTTGAAAAAGGCCTTTTCTGTCTAGGTTCCAGGCTGCCTGGAAGTTGTCAAGGATAAATTTAATGGAGAATGGCAAGTCTTTGAATGCGCCTTTCTTCCATTGTAGACCTTTTGATAAAACTTCCTGTAAAGTATGTCACCTCTACCGGGACATAATCCTGAAGGGATGTCGATCCTCTTTGGTTTCCCTTAGAGGATGCGCCTTCATGCTTTACAAAAGACTGTCCCGCTGCTGGGAGCCTTTCATCTTGAGGCTAGCCCTGTGCAGGTGCTTTCCCCTTATTCCCCTTCTCTGCTGAAGAAGTCAATTTCCTCCACATTTTAGTGGGGCTTGATTTAAAAGTTATTTGCTTTTCTTCTTGCAAAGTATTGCATAAATAAGTAGAATGAAATTCATTGTTTTCAAAAATGCTTTTGTTAAAATCATGCATTGTTATGAAGCAAATACTTTTATGATGAATGTGAGGGATGGAATATTGTGATGATCTATGGAATTGGATTGGATCAAAAGAATCATCAACTATGGTGGACAAATCAAGGTTCTTGGCTTGATTGTGATCATTGGAATAGATAAGGTTGAGGATCTTAGAAACTGAAACATTTTCAAGACTGCTAATCTCACTTGGCTCAGGACTTCTGAGAAACTCAAACTTAACTGGTTGACCAAAAGGATGAGTAGTGATTCCTTCACTATCCGTGGCGAAAGGATACAACAGACACATAAAGGGATTTCCTAATATCACTCTATCTGTCATGTTTTTCACGAGGACGAATGTGGTTTTAAAACATGTGTTGTCCTGACACACATGAGGTTTTGGAATTTTGAATTCAATCTGCATTTTACCTCCACTTGCAGAAGTTAACCTTTCTCTAGTCTTTCTAAAGTACTTAGAGGGAATGATTCCTTCTTGAATGCAGTTGAGATCAGCACCTGAATCCATTAAGGCTATAACCTCGAATTCAAAATCTTTGCTAATGACAATCCTGACTTTGGAGTGCCATTTCTGGAAGTTAATCCTACTGATGACTTTTAAGAACTGTTCACTGGGTTGTCTAGGGTCATGTTCTTGAACCATATCTGCAGTTGGATTAGCTGTTTCTTCAGCTTCATCATTAGAAGGGTTCTGAAATGAGGTTCCTTCCTCATTACCTTGATGAGAAGTAATTTCCAGATTTTTGATCCTTTGATCAAGGAAATTGTGATCAACTCTAAGGATGGTTAGCTCTTGCTAAGGGTTCTAACTTCAGACTTAGTTTCCTTGCTTTCCTTTTGAAGGTCGTTGACTGTTACTTCCATCTTGGATTTGGTAAATCTTTTGTAGATTTGTTCCAAATCAACTTTGGGTTCATGAAGCTTAGGTTTGGGTTTACTGGTTTTCCTAACTAAGGTTCTCTTGAGTTCTGTAAGCTTCTGAGCTTTGATGACTGGGTCTTCGATCTATTTTATGAGATCTAAAAGGAGCTCTTCTTACTTAGAAAGAAAATTGATAGTTTTGTTCCTGCAACAACTATCCATGCATGGTATGGGTTCATCAGGGCCACTAAAGGTGCTAGAAGAAACTCTAGAGGGTTCGGAAGATGACTGGTAGATCTGACAAATCTCACTACTAGAGGACTCACTTTCTGAGTGATTAAGTTCTAGGAGCTCAAAGATTTCATCTTTACCGGCTTGGTCACTAACGAGAGTATTGATAGGGGATTTGGCCTTAGCTTTACACTCTTTTCTAAAATGACCTTTCTTTCCCCAGTTGAAGCATTTTCCTGATGCTTTGGGTATGAACTTTCCTATGGATTTGGATTTACCTTTCTTATAGAAATCATCTTTGCTGTACTTCTATTTTCTATAATACTTGGCTAAAGTTTTCTTCCTATGAAAATGCTCAGAGGATTCCTTGCCTCTGTATTTGGATTTTCTCTTAGGAAGGATGGAGGGTAAGCCATACTGTGTACAAAAGTTTCCTACTTCGAATGGTGCTAGTGATGTCTCCATAGGTTAGGTTATCATAATCTATGACACCTAAGGGGTTACACAGGGTTTCTTTAACCTTTTCTCCAAAAAGGGTAGGTAAACCATTGATGAACTTCTCCTTCCAGAATGGAGAGTTACAATCACTTCTGTGCATGACTCTGGTAGTAAACACATCTCCGTACCACTGAAAGTCACCAAGGGTTTTGCATCTAAGGTTACTCAACTGATCGTAAATCCTAGATGTGATGTTGCTGGGTTTTCCTACGAAGTGTTTCATGATCGTATAAACCAGGGTATTGACTCCATCAGGGATACCTCTACCTAAGTTGGTGTCAAAGATGGGGAGTCCTTCCTCATCTTTTTGGACAGCATGCTTGATGTCTTCCTTAGATTCTTCTGTAAAGCAATTGGTCCACCACTGGAGGAGTTTACCTGTTAATCCTAAAGACATGAGTTTTATGACCTATGGGGATATCCTTCACTGATGTAGTTGTTGGCTACCATGGTCATATGCTGGAGTTTATTCAAGATTTCCTGTCCAGACAAACCATCTATGTTCCATTCATAGAGTTTATCTGAAGAGACTGAGAATTGGCTGCTAACATTCCTTTCCTCGAACTAGAGGTCAGCGGGTGTAGGTCTGGGGTACCAATTTCTAGTCAAGCTAGTAGGGGTTACCTTTGGATTGGTAAGCCTTTTTACCTCTAAGTTCCTGAATTGGTTTTCTAGATGTTCTATCTCCTTTTCATTGTTTGAGGAGGTGCTGCTAGAACTACTAGAGGCAGTGTGAACGTCTAGAGTAACAAGACTTTTTTCTAAGCGGGGATCAACACTGGTTGAAGTGCTAACTGGGGAAGAGGTGACTGGTTTCTTCTTCACAAGTTCTTCAAGCTTTTGGTTAACTATTTCTGAGGCTGATCTATCCTTAGATTTAAGATTGGGTTGCTTAGATGTGGGGAGCTTGACTAAAGGTTTCTCTAGGGTCTTGACTAATTCTTGACCAGTCAGACCTAGGGGCATTTTCATACAAAAATTAATCGAGTTCCTTTTTTTTTTTTTTTTTTTAAAGAATTTTCCATTTGTTTATTGGACCTCTATGGATGTTGTCTTCAATTTATTCTGCAAAAATGCCCGATATTGGTTCAGGTCAAAAGGCGTGACCAATCTAGCCCTGGGGCATTTTAGTACAAAACTGATACGAGTTTTTTTTTTTTTTTTTTTTTAATTCTTTTCTTTCTAAAGAAATTTTCATTTGTTTCTTCCACCTCTTAATGTGTTATCTACAATTTTTCATGCACCCACGTCGACATTTGATTCAAGTCAAAATTCTAGACCAGTCGGACCTAGGGGCATTTTCGTACAAAAATTAATAGAGTTTTTTTTTTTTTTTTTTTTAATTTTTTCTTTTCTTTCTAAAGAAATTTGCATTTTTTTCTTGCACCTCTTAATGTGCTATCTACAAGTTTTCATGCACCCACGCCGACATTTGATTTAAGGCAAAATTCCTGACGAGTCGGACCTAGGGGCATTTTCGTACAAAAATTACTTGAGTTCTTTTTTTTCTTTTTTTCTTTTTTTCATTTGTTCATTGGACCTCTATGGATGCTGTCTTAAATTTTTCATTAAAAAATGCCCATTATTGGATTCAGGTCAAAAGTCTTGAACAATCTGGTCCTAGACCATTTTCGTACAAAATTGATACGAGTTTTTTTTTTTTTTCTTATTCTTCTTCTTCTTCTTTTCTTTCTAAAGAATTATCACTTTTTTATTTGACCACTTAATATGCTATCTACAATTTTTCATGCACGCCTACATTTGATTCAGGTAAAAATTCTGGACCAGTTGGACTAAAGGGCATTTTCGTACTAAAATTAATCGAGTTGTTTTTTTAAAGAATTTTCCATTTGTTTATTGGACCTCTACGGATGATATCTTCAATTTTTCATGCAAAAATGCCCGATATTGGGTACAAGTCAAAAGCCTTAACCAATCTAGCCTAAGGGTATTTTCGTACAAAACTTATACGAGTTTTTTTTTTTTTTTTCTAAAGAAATTTTCATTGGTTTCTTGCACCTCTTAATGTGCTATCTACAAGTTTTCATGCACCCACACCGACATTTGATTCAGGTCAAAATTCTTGACCAATCGAACCTAGGGGCATTTTCGTACAAAAATTACTCAAGTTTTTTTTTTAAAGAGTTTTCCAAATGTTTTTTGAACCTCTATGGATGCTGTCCTCAATTTTTCATGCAAAAATGCCCGATATTGGATTCAGGTGAAAAGCCTTGGCCAATCTGGCCCTGGGGCATTTTTGTACAAAATTGATACAAGTTTTTTTTTTTTTTTTTCTTTTTCTTTCTTTCTAAAGAATTTTTCACTTGTTTCTTTGACCACTTAATGTGCTATCTACTAGTTTTCATGCACGCCTACATTTGATTCAGGTAAAAATTTTGGACCAGTCGGACCAAGGGGAATTTTCGTACTAAAATTAATTGAGATTTTTTTCTTTTGGGAAGAATTTTCCATTTCTTTACTGGACCTCTATGGATGCTGTCTTCAATTTTTCATGCAAAAATGCCCGATATTGGATTCAGGTCAAAAGCCTTGACCAATCTGGCCCTGGGCATTTTCATACAAAATTGATACGAGTTTTTCTTTTTTAAATAATTTTTCATTTGTTTCTTTCACTCTTAATGTGCTATCTACAAGTTTTCATGCACCCATGCCGATATTTGATTCAGATCAAAATTATTGACCAGTCAGACCCAGGGACATTTTTGTACAAAATTTACAAGAGTTTTGTTTTTTCTAAAGAATTTTCCATTTGTTTATTGCACCACTATAGATGCTATCTTCAAGTTTTCATGCAAAAACGCCGATATTGGATTCAGGTCAAAGTCTTGACGAATCTAACCATAGGGCATTTTCGTACAAAAATTACTTGTGTTTTTTTTTTTTTTTTAAAGAATTTTCCATTTGTTTATTGGACCTCTATAGATGCTATCTTAAAGTTTTCATGCAAAAATGCCGATATTGGATTTAGGTCAAAAGTCTTGACCAATCTAACTATAGGGCATTTTCGTACAAAACTGATACGAATTTTTTTTTCTTTTCTTTCTAAAGAATTTTTCTTTTGTTTCTTTCGCCTCTTAATGTGCTATCTACAAGTTTTCAAGCACCCACGCCGACATTTGATTGAGGTCAAAATTCTGGACCAGTCAAACCTAGGAGCATTTTCGTACAAAAATTACTCGAGTTTTTTTTTTTTAAAGAATTTTCCATTTGTTTATTGGACCTCTAAAGATGCTATCTTCAAGTTTCCATGCAAAAACGCTCGATATTGGATTCAGGTCAAAAGTCTTGACAAATCTGGCTATGGGGCGTTTTCGTACAAAACTGATACGAGTTTATTTTATTCTATTTTATTTATTCTTTTCTTTCTAAAGAAATTGCATTTGTTTCTTGCGCCTCTTAATGTGCTACCTATAAGTTCTCAAGCAACCACGCCGACATTTGATTCAGGTCAAAATTCTTGACCAGTCGGACCTAGGGGCATTTTCGTACAAAAATTACTTGAGTTTCTTTTTTTTTTTTTTTTTTTTTTTTTTTTTTTTTTTTTTTAAGAATTTTCCATTTGTTTATTGGACCACTATGGATACTGTCTTCAATTTTTCCTGCAAAAATGCCCGATATTGGATTCAGGTCAAAATCCTTGACCAACTTGGCCCTGGGGCATTTTCGTAAAAAACTGATTCAAGTTTTTTATTTTTTATTTATTTTCTTTTCTTTTCCTTCTAAAAATTTTTTCATTTGTTTCTTTCACATCCAAATGTGCTATCTACAAGTTTTCATGAACCCACGCCGACATTTGATTCAGGTCAAAATTCCTGACCAGTCAGACCTAGGGTCATTTTTTGTAAAAAAATTACAAGGGCTTTTTTTTTTTTTTTTTTTTGAAAAGAATTTTCCATTTGTTTATTGGACCTATATATATACAATCTACAAGTTTTCATGCAAAAATGCCGATATTGGATTCAGGTCAGAGTCTTGACGAATCTAACCATAGGGCATTTTCGTACAAAATTGATACGAATTTTATTTTTCCATTTCTTTCTAAAGAATTTTTCAATTGTTTCTTTTACCTCTTAATGTGCTATCTAAAAGTTTTCATGCACCCACGCCGACATTTGATTCAGGTCAAAATTCTGGACCAGTCGGACCAAGGGGCATTTTCGTACAAAAATAACTCGAGTTTTTTTTTTTTAAAGAATTTTCCATTGGTTTATTGGACCTCTATAGATGCTACCTTCAAGTTTTCATGCAAAAACCCTCGATATTGGATTCAGGTAAAAACTCTTGGCCAATCTGGCCAAGAGGCATTTTCGTACAAAACAGATACGAGTTATATATATATATATATATATTCTTTTCTTTCTAAAAAAAATTGCATTTGTTTCTTGCACCTCTTAATGTGCTACCTACAAGTTTTCTTGCACCCACGCCGACATTTGATTCATGTCAAAATTCTTGACCAGTCAGACCTAGGGGCATTTTCATACAAAAATTACTTGAGTTTTATTTTTTTTTAAAAGAATTTTCCATTTGTTTATTGGACCTCTATGGATGCTATCTTTAATTTTTCATGCAAAAATGCCCGATATTGGATTTAGGTCAAAAGGCTTGACCAATCTGGCCCTGGGACATTTTCGTACAAAACTGATACGAGTTTTTTTTTTTTTTTTTTTTCTTCTCTTTCTAGAGAAATTTGCTTTTGTTTCTTGCACCTCTTAATGTGCTACCCACAAGTTTTCATACACCCACGCCGACATTTGATTCAGGGCAAAATTCCTAACCAATCGGACCTAGGGGCATTTTCGTAAAAAAAATACTCGAATTTTTTATTTTTTTTAAAGAATTTTCCATTTGTTCATTGGACCTCTATGGATGCTGTCTTCAATTTTTCATTAAAAAATGCCCATTATTGGGTTCAGGTCAAAAGCCTTGAACAATTTGGCCCTGGGGCATATTCGTACAAAATTGATACGAGTTTGTTTTTTCATTCTTCTCTTTCTAAAGAAATTTGCTTTTGTTTCTTGCACCTCTTAATGTGCTATCTACAAGTTTTCGTGCACCCACGCCAACATTTGATTAAGGTCAAAATTCTTGACCAGTCGGACCTCGGGGCATTTTCGTACAAAAAATACTCGAGTTTCTTCTTTTTTTTTTTTTTTTCTTTTTTTTTTTTAAGAATTTTCCATTTTTTTATTGGACCACTAAGGATGCTGTCTTCAATTTTTCCTGCAGAAATGCCCGATATTGGATACAGGTCAAAATCCTTGACCAACTTGGCCCTAGGGCATTTTCGTAAAAAACTGATTCGAGTTTTTTATTTTTTATTTATTTTCTTTTCTTTTCCTTCTAAAATTTTTTTCATTTGTTTCTTTCACATCCAAATGTGCTTTCTACAAGTTTTCATGAACCCACGCCGACATTTGATTCAGGTCAAAATTCCTGACCAGTCAGACCTAGGGTCATTTTTGTAAAAAAATTACAAGGGCTTTTTTTATTTTTTTTTTTTGAAAAGAATTTTCCATTTGTTTATTGGACCTATATATATCCAATCTACAAGTTTTCATGCAAAAATGCCGATATTGGATTCAGGTCAGAGTCTTGACGAATCTAACCATAGGGCATTTTCGTACAAAATTGATACGAAATTTTTTTTTCCATTTCTTTCTAAAGAATTTTTCAATTGTTTCTTTCACCTAATATGCTATCTACAAGTTTTCAGGCACCCACGCCGCCATTTGATTCAGGTCAAAATTCTAGACCAGTGGGACCTAGGGGCATTTTCGTACAAAAATTACTCGAGTTTTTTTTTTTTTTTTCTTCTCTTTCTAAGGAAATTTGCATTTGTTTCTTTCACCTCCTAATGTGTTATCTACAAGTTTTCATGCACGCACGCCGATATTTGATTCAGGGCAAAATTCCTAACCAGTCCGACCTAGGGGCATTTTCGTACAAAACTGATACGAATTTTTTTTTCTTTTGTTTCTAAAGAAATTTGCTTTTGTTTCTTGCACCTCTTAATGTGCAATCTACAAGTTTTCATGCACCCACGCCGACATTTGATTCAGGGCAAAATTCCTGACGAGTCGGACCTAGGGGCCTTTTCGTACAAAAATTACTCGAGTTCTTTTTTTTTTTTTTTTTTTTTTCTTTTTTCCATTTGTTCATTGGACCTATATATATGCAATCTACAAGTTTTCATGCAAAAGCACCGATATTGGATTCAGATCAAAAGTCTTGACCAATTTGACCATAGGGCATTTTCGTACAAAACTGATACGAATTTTTTTTTCTTTTGTTTCTAAAGAAATTTGCTTTTGTTTCTTGCACCTCTTAATGTGCAATCTACAAGTTTTCATGCACCCACACCGACATTTGATTCAGGGCAAAATTCCTGACGAGTCGGAGCTAGGGGCATTTTCGTACGAAAATTACTCGAGTTCTTTTTTTTTTTTTTCTTTTTTCCATTTGTTCATTGGACCTCTATGGATGCTGTCTTAAATTTTTTATTAAAAAATGCCCATTATTGGATTCAGGTCAAAAGTCTTGAACAATCTGGTCCTAGAGCATTTTCGTACAAAAATTACTCGAGTTCTTTTTTTTTTTTTTTCTTTTTTCCATTTGTTCATTGGACCTCTATGGATGCTGTCTTAAATTTTTTATTAAAAAATGCCCATTATTGGATTCAGGTCAAAAGTCTTGAACAATCTCGTCCTAGACCATTTTCGTACAAAATTGATACGAGTTTTTTTTTTTTCTTATTCTTCTTCTTCTTCTTTTCTTTCTAGAGAATTATCACTTTTTTATTTGACCACTTAATATGCTATCTACAATTTTTCATGCACGCCTACATTTGATTCAAGTAAAAATTCTGGACTAGTTGGACTAAAGGGCATTTTCGTACTAAAATTAATCGAGTTTTTTCTTTAAAGAATTTTCCATTTGTTTATTGGACCTCTACGGATGATATCTTCAATTTTTCATGCAAATATGCCCGAGATTGGATACAAGTCAAAAGCCTTAACCAATCTAGCCTTAGGGCATTTTCGTACAAAACTTATACGAGTTTTTTTTTTTTTTTTTTTCTAAAGAAATTTTCATTGGTTTCTTGCACCTCTTAATGTGCTATCTACAAGTTTTCATGCACCCACGCCGACATTTGATTCATGTCAAAATTCTTGACCAGTCAGACCTAGGGGCATTTTCGTACAAAAATTACTCGAGTTTTTATTTTTATTTTTTATTTTTTATTTTTTTTATAGAATTTTCAATTTGTTTATTGGACCTCTATGGACGCTGTCTTCAATTTTTCAAGCAAAAATGCCCGATATTGGATTCAGGTCAAAAGCCTTGGCCAATCAGGCCCTGTGGCATTTTTGTGCAAAATTGATACGAGTTTTTTTTTTTTTTTTTTTCTAAATAATTTTTCATTTGTTTCTTTCTCCTCTTAATGTGCTATCTACAAGTTTTCATGTGCCCACGCCGACATTTGATTCATATCAAAATTATTGACTAGTCGGACCTAGGGACATTTTTGTACAAAATTTACAAGAGTTTTGTTTTTTCCAAAGAATTTTCCATTTGTTTATTGGACCTCTATAGATGCTATCTTCAAGTTTTCATGCAAAAATGCACGATATTGGATTCAGGTCAAAAGTCTTGTCCAATCTGGCCATGGGGCATTTTCGTACAAAACTGATATGAGTTTTTTTTTTTTTTTTTTAATTTTTTTTAAATTTTTTCTTTTCATTTCTTTCTAAAGAAATTTGAATTTGTTTCTTGCACCTCTTAATGTGCCATCTACAAGTTTTCATGCACCCACACCGACATTTGATTCAAGTCAAAATTCTTGACCAATCGAACCTAGGGGCATTTTCGTACAAAAATTACTCATGTTTTTTTTTTTTAAAGAGTTTTCCAATTGTTTATTGGACCTCTACGGATGCTGTCTTCAATTTTTCACGCAAAAATGCCCGATATTGGACTCAGGTGAAAAGCCTTGGCCAATCTGGCCATGGGGCATTTTCATACAAAATTGATACAAGTTTTTTTTTTTTTTTCTTTTTCTTTCTTTCTAAAGAATTTTTCACTTGTTTCTTTGACCACTTAATGTGCTATCTACCAGTTTTCATGCACGCCTACATTTGATTCAGGTAAACATTCTGGACCAGTCGGACCAAGGGGAATTTTCGTACTAAAATTAATTGAGATTTTTTTTTTTTGGAAGAATTTTCCATTTCTTTACTGGACCTCTAAGGATGCTGTCTTCAATTTTTCATGCAAAAATGCCCGATATCTGATTCAGGTCAAAAGCCTTGACCAATCTGGCCTTAGGCAATTTCATACAAAATTGATACGAGTTTTTCTTTTTTAAATAATTTTTCATTTGCTTCTTTCACCTCTTAATGTGCTATCTACAAGTTTTCATGCACCCATGCCGATATTTGATTCAGATCAAAATTATTGACCAGTCAGACCTAGGGACATTTTTGTACAAAATTTACAAGAGTTTTGTTTTTTCTAAAGAATTTTCCATTTGTTTATTGGACCACTATAGATGCTATCTTCAAGTTTTCATGCAAAAACGCCGATATTGGATTCAGGTTAAAGTCTTGACGAATCTAACCATAGGGCATTTTCGTACAAAAATTACTTGAGCTTTTTTTTTTTTTTTTTAAAGAATTTTCCATTTGTTTATTGGACCTCTATAGATGCTATCTTAAAGTTTTCATGCAAAAATGCCGATATTGGATTTAGGTCAAAAGTCTTGACCAATCTAACTATAGGGCATTTTCGTACAAAACTGATGCGAATTTTTTTTTTCTTTTCTTTCTAAAGAATTTTTCTTTTGTTTCTTCCGCCTCTTAATGTGCTATCTACAAGTTTTCAAGCACCCACGCCAACATTTGATTGAGGTCAAAATTCTGGACCAATCAAACCTAGGAGCATTTTCGTACAAAAATTACTCGAGTTTTTTTTTTTTTTTTTTAAAGAATTTTCCATTTGTTTATTGGACCTCTATAGATGCTATCTTAAAGTTTTCATGCAAAAATGCCGATATTGGATTGAGGTCAAAAGTCTTGACCAATCTAACTATAGGGCATTTTCGTACAAAACTGATAAGAATTTTTTTTTTCTTTTCTTTCTAAAGAATTTCTCATTTATTTCTTTCACCTCTTAATGTGCTATCTAAAAGTTTTCATGCACCCACGCCGACATTTGATTCATTTCAAAATTCTGGACCAGTCGGACCAAGGGGCATTTTCGTACAAAAATAACTCGAGTTTTTTTTTTTTAAGAATTTTCCACTTGTTTATTGGACCTCTATAGATGCTATCTTCAAGTTTTCATGCAAAAACGCTCGATATTGGATTCAGGTCAAAAGTCTTGACCAATCTGGCCATGAGGCATTTTTGTACAAAACAGATATATATATATATATATATATTCTTTTCTTTCTAAAGAAATTTGCATTTGTTTCTTGCATCTCTTAATGTGCTACCTACAAGTTTTCTTGCACCCACGCCGACATTTGATTCATGTCAAAATTCATGACCAGTCAGACCTAGGGGCATTTTCATACAAAAATTACTTGAGTTTTTTTTTAAAAAAAAGAATTTTCCATTTGTTTATTGGACCTCTATGGATGCTATCTTCAATTTTTCATGCAAAAATGCCCAATATTGGATTCAGGTCAAAAGGCTTGACCAATCTGGCCCTGGGACATTTTCGTACAAAATTGATACAAGTTTTTTTTTTTTTTTTCTTCTCTTTCTAAGGAAATTTGCATTTGTTTCTTGCACCTCTTAATGTGCTATCTACTAGTTTTCATGCACCCACGCCGACATTTGATTCAGGGCAAAATTCCTGACCAGTCGGACCTAGGGGCATTTTCGTACAAAAATTACACGTGCTTTTTTTTTTTTTTTTTTTTTTTTTTTTTTTTAAATATTCCATTTGTTCATTGGACCTCTATGGATGCTGTCTTCAATTTTTAATGCAAAAATGTCTGGTATTGGATTCAGGTCAAAAGCCTTGACCAATCTGTCCCAGGGCAATTTCATACAAAATTGATACGAGTTTTTCTTTTTTAAATAATTTTTCATTTGTTTCTTTCACCTCTTAATGTGCTATCTACAAGTTTTCATGCACCCATGCCGATATTTGATTCAGATCAAAATTATTGACCAGTCAGACCTAGGGACATTTTTGTACAAAATTTACAAGAGTTTTGTTTTTTCTAAAGAATTTTCCATTTGTTTATTGGACCACTATAGATGCAATCTTCAAGTTTTCATGCAAAAACGCCGATATTGGATTCAGGTCAAAGTCTTGACGAATCTAACCATAGGGCATTTTCGTACAAAAATTACTTGAGCCTTTTTTTTTTTTTTTTGTTTTTTAAAGAATTTTCCATTTGTTTATTGGACCTCTGTAGATGCTATCTTAAAGTTTTCATGCAAAAATGCCGATATTGGATTTAGGTCAAAAGTCTTGACCAATCTAACTATAGGGCATTTTCGTACAACACTTATACTAATTTTTTTTTTCTTTTCTTTCTAAAGAAATTTTCTTTTGTTTCTTTCGCCTCTTAATGTGCTATCTACAAGTTTTCAAGCACCCACGCCAACATTTGATTGAGGTCAAAATTCTGGACCAGTCAAACCTAGGAGCATTTTCGTACAAAAATTACTCGAGTTTTTTTTTTTTTTTTTAAGAATTTTCCATTTGTTTATTGGACCTCTATAGATGCTATCTTAAAGTTTTCATGCAAAAATGCCGATATTGGATTTAGGTCAAAAGTCTTGACCAATCTAACTATAGGGAATTTTCGTACAAAACTGATAAGAATTTTTTTTTTTCTGTTCTTTCTAAAGAATTCTCATTTATTTCTTTCACCTCTTAATGTGCTATCTAAAAGTTTTCATGCACCCACGCCGACATTTGATTCATTTTAAAATTCTGGACCAGTCGGACCAAGGGGCATTTTCGTACAAAAATAACTCAAGTTTTTTTTTTTTTTTTTAAGAATTTTCCATTTGTTTATTGGACCACTATAGATGCTATCTTCAAGTTTTCATGCAAAAACGCTCGATATTGGATTCAGGTCAAAAGTCTTGACCAATCTAGCCATGAGGCATTTTTGTACAAAACAGATATATATATATATATATATATATATATATATCTATATATTCTTTTCTTTCTAAAGAAATTTGCATTTGTTTCCGGCACCTCTTAATGTGCTACCTACAAGTTTTCTTGCACCCACGCCGACATTTGATTCATGTCAAAATTCTTGACCAGTCAGACCTAGGGGCATTTTCATACAAAAATTACTTGAGTTTTAAAAAAAAAAAAAAGAATTTTCCATTTGTTTATTGGACCTCTATGGTTGCTATCTTCAATTTTTCATGCAAAAATGCCCGATATTGGATTCAGGTCAAAAGGCTTGACTAATCTTGCCCTGGGACATTTTCGTACAAAATTGATAGGAGTTTTTTTTTTTTTTTTTTTCCTTCTCTTTCTAAGGAAATTTGCATTTGTTTCTTGCGCCTCTTAATGTGCTATCTAGAAGTTTTCATGGACCCACGCCGACATTTGATTCAGGGCAAAATTCCTGACCAGTCGGACCTAGGGGCATTTTCGTACAAAAATAACTCGAGTTTTTTTTTTTTAAAGAATTTTCCATTTGTTTATTGGACCTCTATGGATGCTATCTTCAATTTTTCATGCAAAAATGCCCGATATTGAATTCAGGTCAAAAGGCTTGACCAATCTGGCCCTGGGACATTTTCGTACAAAATTGATACGAGTTTTTTTTTTCTTTTTTTTCTTCTCTTTCTAAGGAAATTTGCATTTGTTTCTTGCACCTCTTAATGTGCTATCTACAAGTTTTCATGCACCCACGCCGACATTTGATTCAGCGCAAAATTCCTGACCAGTCGGACCTAGGGGCATTTTCGTACAAAAATTACTCGAGCTTTTTTTTTTTTTTTTTTTTAAATATTCCATTTGTTCATTGGACCTCTATGGATGTTGTCTTCAATTTTTAATGCAAAAATGCCCGATATTGTATTCAGGTCAAAAGCCTTGACCAATCTGTCCCTGGGCAATTTCATACAAAATTGATACGAGTTTTTCTTTTTTAAATAATTTTTCATTTGTTTCTTTCACCTCTTAATGTGCTATCTACAAGTTTTCATGCACCCATGCCGATATTTGATTCAGATCAAAATTATTGACCAGTCAGACCTGGGGACATTTTTGTACAAAATTTACAAGAGTTTTGTTTTTTCTAAAGAATTTTCCATTTGTTTATTGGACCACTATAGATGCTATCTTCAAGTTTTCATGCAAAAACGCCGATATTGGATTCAGGTCAAAGTCTTGACGAATCTAACCATAGGGCATTTTCGTACAAAAATTACTTGAGCTTTTTTTTTTTTGTTTTTTAAAGAATTTTCCATTTGTTTATTGGACCTCTATAGATGCTATCTTAAAGTTTTCATGCAAAAATGTCGATATTGGATTTAGGTCAAAAGTCTTGACCAATCTAACTATAGGGCATTTTCGTACAACACTGATACGAATTTTTTTTTTCTTTTCTTTCTAAAGAAATTTTCTTTTGTTTCTTTCGCCTCTTAATGTGCTATCTACAAGTTTTCAAGCACCCACGCCAACATTTGACTGAGGTCAAAATTCTGGACCAGTCACACCTAGGAGCATTTTCGTACAAAAATTACTCGAGTTTTTTTTTTTTTTTTTTAAAGAATTTTCCATTTGTTTATTGGACCTCTATAGATGCTATCTTAAAGTTTTCATGCAAAAATGCCGATATTGGATTTTGGTCAAAAGTCTTGACCAATCTAACTATAGGGCATTTTCGTACAAAACTGATAAGAATTTTTTTTTTCTTTTCTTTCTAAAGAATTTCTCATTTATTTCTTTCACCTTTTAATGTGCTATATAAAAGTTTTCATGCACCCACGCCGACATTTGATTCATGTCAAAATTCTGGACCAGTCGGACCAAGGGGCATTTTCGTACAAAAATAACTCGAGTTTTTTTTTTTTTTAAGAATTTTCCATTTGTTTATTGGACCTCTATAGATGCTATCTTCAAGTTTTCATGCAAAAATGCTCGATATTGGATTCAGGTCAAAAGTCTTGACCAATCTGGCCATGAGGCATCTTTGTACAAAACAGATATATATATATATATATATATATATATATATATTCTTTTCATTCTAAAGAAATTTGCATTTGTTTCTGGCACCTCTTAATGTGCTACCTACAAGTTTTCTTGCACCCACGCCGACATTTGATTCATGTCAAAATTCTTGACCAGTCAGACCTAGGGGCATTTTCATACAAAAATTACTTGAGTTTTTTTTTTTTAAAAAGAATTTTTCATTTGTTTATTGGACCTCTATGGTTGCTATCTTCAATTTTTCATGCAAAAATGCCCGATATTGGATTCAGGTCAAAAGGCTTGACCAATCTAGCCCTGGGACATTTTCGTACAAAATTGATACGAGTTTTTTTTTTTTCCTTCTCTTTCTAAGGAAATTTGCATTTGTTTCTTGCACCTCTTAATGTGCTATCTAGAAGTTTTCCTGGACCCACGCCGACATTTGATTCAGGGCAAAATTCTTGACCAGTCGGACTTAGGGGCATTTTCGTACAAAAATAACTCGAGTTTTTTTTTTTTAAAGAATTTTCCATTTGTTTATTGGACTTCTATGGATGCTATCTTCAATTTTTCATGCAAAAATGCCCGATATTGAATTCAGGTCAAAAGGCTTGACCAATCTGGCCCTGGGACATTTTCGTACAAAATTGATACGAGTTTTTTTTTTTTTTTTCTTCTCTTTCTAAGGAAATTTGCATTTGTTTCTTGCACCTCTTAATGTGCTATCTACAAGTTTTCATGCACCCACGCCGACATTTGATTCAGGGCAAAATTCCTGACCAGTCGGACCTAGGGGCATTTTCGTACAAAAATTACTCGAGCTTTTTTTTTTTTTTTTTTTTAAAAAAAAAAATATTCCATTTGTTCATTGGACCTCTATGGATGTTGTCTTCAATTTTTAATGCAAAAATGCCCGATATTGGATTCAGGTCAAAAGCCTTGACCAATCTGTCCCTGGGCAATTTCATACAAAATTGATACGAGTTTTTCTTTTTTAAATAATTTTTCATTTGTTTCTTTCACCTCTTAATGTGCTATCTACAAGTTTTCATGCACCCATGCCGATATTTGATTCAGATCAAAATTATTGACCAGTCAGACCTAGGGACATTTTTGTACAAAATTTACAAGAGTTTTGTTTTTTCTAAAGAATTTTCCATTTGTTTATTGGACCACTATAGATGCTATCTTCAAGTTTTCATGCAAAAACGCCGATATTGGATTCAGGTCAAAGTCTTGACGAATCTAACCATAGGGCATTTTCGTACAAAAATTACTTGAGCTTTTTTTTTTTTTTGTTTTTTAAAGAATTTTCCATTTGTTTATTGGACCTCTATAGATGCTATCTTAAAGTTTTCATGCAAAAATGCCGATATTGGATTTAGGTCAAAAGTCTTGACCAATCTAACTATAGGGCATTTTCGTACAACACTGATACGAAATTTTTTTTTTTCTTTTCTTTCTAAAGAAATTTTCTTTTGTTTCTTTCGCATCTTAATGTGCTATCTACAAGTTTTCAAGCACCCACGCCAACATTTGATTGAGGTCAAAATTCTGGACCAGTCAAACCTAGGAGCATTTTCGTACAAAAATTACTCGAGTTTTTTTTTTTTTTTTTAAAGAATTTTCCATTTGTTTATTGGACCTCTATAGATGCTATCTTAAAGTTTTCATGGAAAAATGCCGATATTGGATTTAGGTCAAAAGTCTTGACCAATCTAACTATAGGGCATTTTCGTACAAAACTGATAAGAATTTTTTTTTTCTTTTCTTTCTAAAGAATTTCTCATTTATTTCTTTCACCTCTTAATGTGCTATATAAAAGTTTTCATGCACCCACGCCGACATTTGATTCATGTCAAAATTCTGGACCAGTCGGACCAAGGGGCATTTTCGTACAAAAATAACTCGAGTTTTTTTTTTTTAAGAATTTTCCATTTGTTTATTGGACCTCTATAGACGCTATCTTCAAGTTTTCATGCAAAAACGCTCGATATTGGATTCAGGTCAAAAGTCTTGACCAATCTGGCCATGAGGCATTTTTGTACAAAACAGATATATATATATATATATATATATATATTCTTTTCTTTCTGAAGAAATTTGCATTTTTTTCTGGCACCTCTTAATGTGCTACCTACAAGTTTTCTTGCACCCACGCCGACATTTGATTCATGTCAAAATTCTTGACCAGTTAGACCTAGGGGCATTTTCATACAAAAATTACTTGATTTTTTTTTTTAAAAAGAATTTTCCATTTGTTTATTGGACCTCTATGGTTGCTATCTTCAATTTTTCATGCAAAAATGCCCGATATTGGATTCAGGTCAAAAGGCTTGACCAATCTAGCCCTGGGACATTTTCGTACAAAATTGATACGAGTTTTTTTTTTTTTTTTTTTTCTTCTCTTTCTAAGGAAATTTGCATTTGTTTCTTGGACCTCTTAATGTGCTATCTACAAGTTTTCGTGCACCCACGCCGACATCTGATTCAGGGCGAAATTCCTGACCAGTCGGACCTAGGGGCATTTTCGTACAAAAATTACTCGAGTTTTTTTTTTTTTTTTTTTTTTTTTAAAGAATTTTCCATTTGTTCATTGGACCTCAATGGATGCTGTCTCCAATTTTTCATTAAAAAATGCCCATTATTAAGTTCTGGTCAAAAGCCTTGAACAATTTGGCCCTGGGGCATATTCGTACAAAATTGATACGAGTTTGTTTTTTTATTCTTCTCTTTCTAAAGAAATTTGCTTTTGTTTCTTGCACCTCTTAATGTGCTACCTACAAGTTTTCATGTAACCACACCGACATTTGATTCATGTCAAAATTCTGGACCAGTCAGACCAAGGGGCATTTTCGTACAAAAATAACACGAGTTTTTTTTTTTAAAAGAATTTTCCACTTGTTTATTGGACCTCTATGGATGCTATCTTCAATTTTTCATGCAAAAATGCCCTATATTGGATTCAGGTCAAAAGGCTTGACTAATCTGGCCCTGGGACATTTTCGTACAAAATTGATAAGAGTTTTTTTTTTTTTTTTCCTTCTCTTTCTAAGGAAATTTGCATTTGTTTCTTGGACCTCTTAATGTGCTATCTACAAGTTTTCATGCACCCACGCCGACATTTGATTTAGGGCAAAATTCCTGACCAGTCGGCCCTAGAGGCATTTTCGTACAAAAATTACTCGAGTTTTTTTTTTTCTTTAAAGAATTTTCCATTTGTTCATTGGACCTCTATGGATGCTGCCTCCAATTTTTCATTAAAAAATGCCCATTATTAGGTTCAGGTCAAAAGCCTTGAACAATTTGGCCCTGGGGCATATTCGTACAAAATTGATACGAGTTTGTTTTTCTATTCGTCTCTTTCTAAAGAAATTTGCTTTTGTTTCTTGCACCTCTTAATGTGCCATCTACAAGTTTTCATGCACCCACGCCGATATTTGATTCATGTCAAAATTCTGGACCAGTCGGACCAAGGGGCATTTTCGAACAAAAATAACTCGAGTTTTTTTTTTTTAAAGAATTTCCCATTTGTTTACTGGACCTCTATGGATGCTATCTTCAATTTTTCATGCCAAAATGCCCGATATTGGATTCAGGTCAAAAGGCTTGACTAATCTGGCCCTGGGACATTTTCGTACAAAATTGATAAGAGTTTTTTTTTTGTTTTTTTTTTTTCTTCTCTTTCTAAGGAAATTTGCATTTGTTTCTTGGACCTCTTAATGTGCTATCTACAAGTTTTCATGCACCCACGCCGACATTTGATTCAGGGTAAAATTCCTGGCCAGTCGGACCTAGGGGCATTTTCGTACAAAAATTACGCGAGTTTTTTTTTTTTTTTTTTTAAAGAATTTTCCATGTGTTCATTGGACCTCGGTGGATGCTATCTTCAATTTTTCATGCAAAAATGCCCGATATTGGATTCAGGTCAAAAGGCTAGACTAATCTGGCCCTGGGACATTTTCGTACAAAATTGATAAGAGTTTTTTTTTTTTTTTTTTCCCTTCTCTTTCTAAGGAAATTTGCATTTGTTTCTTGGACCTCTTAATGTGCTATCTACAAGTTTTCATGCACCCACGCCGACATTTGATTCAGGGCAAAATTCCTGACCAGTCGGACCTAGGGGCATTTTCGTACAAAAATTACTCGAGTTTTTTTTTTTTTTTTTTTTTAAATAATTTTCCATTTGTTCATTGGACCTCTATAGATGCTGTCTCCAATTTTTCATTAAAACATGCGCATTATTAAGTTCTGGTCAAAAGCCTTGAACAATTTGGCCCTGGGGCATATTTGTACAAAATTGATACGAGTTTGTTTTTTTATTCTTCTCTTTCTAAAGAAATTTGCTTTTGTTTCTTGCACCTCTTAATGTGCTATCTACAAGTTTTCATGCAACCACGCCGACATTTGATTCATGTCAAAATTCTGGACCAGTCGGACCTAGGGGCATTTTCGTACAAAAATAACACGAGTTTTTTTTTTTTATAGAATTTTCCATTTGTTTATTGGACCTCTATGGATGCTATCTTCAATTTTTCTTGCAAAAATGCCCGATATTGGATTCAGGTCAAAAGGCTTGACTAATCTGGCCCTGGGTCATTTTCGTACAAAATTGATAAGAGTTTTTTTTTTTTTTTTCTCCTCTTTCTAAGGAAATTTGCATTTGTTTCTTGGACCTCTTAATGTGCTATCTACAAGTTTTAATGCACCCACGCCGACATTTGATTCAGGGCAAAATTCCTGACCAGTTGGCCCTAGGGACATTTTCGTACAAAAATTACTCGAGTTTTTTTTTTTTTTTTAAAAGAATTTTCCATTTTTTCATTGGACCTCTATGGATGCTGTCTTCAATTTTTCATTAAAAAATGCCCATTATTAGGTTCAAGTCAAAAGCCTTGAACAATTTGGCCCTGGGGCATATTCGTACAAAATTGATACGAGTTTGTTTTTTTATTCTTCTCTTTCTAAAGAAATTTGCTTTTGTTTCTTGCACATCTTAATGTGCCATCTACAAGTTTTCATGCACCCACGCCGACATTTGATTCATGTCAAAATTCTGGACCAGTCGGACCAAGTGGCATTTTCGTACAAAAATAACTCAAGTTTTTTTTTTTTTAAAGAATTTTCCATTTGTTTATTGGTCCTCTGTGGATGCTATCTTCAATTTTTCATGCAAAAATGCCCGATATTGGATTCAGGTCAAAAGCCTTGACTAATCTGGCCCTGGGACATTTTCGTACAAAATTGATAACAGTTTTTTTTTTTTTTTTCCTTCTCTTTCTAAGGAAATTTGCATTTGTTTCTTGAACCTCTTAATGTGCTATCTACAAGTTTGTATGCACCCACGCCGACATTTGATTCAGGGCAAAATTCCTGACCAGTCGGACCTAGGGGCATTTTCGTACAAAAATTACTCGAGTTTTTTTTTTTTTTTTTAAAAGAATTTTCCATTTGTTCATTGGACCTCGGTGGATGCTATCTTCAATTTTTCATGCAAAAATGCCCGATATTGGATTCAGGTCAAAAGGCTAGACTAATCTGGCCCTGGGACATTTTCGTACAAAATTGATAAGAGTTTTTTTTTTTTTTTTTTTTCCTTCTCTTTCTAAGGAAATTTGCATTTGTTTCTTGGACCTCTTAATGTGCTATCTACAAGTTTTCATGCACCCACGCCGACATTTGATTCAGGGCAAAATTCCTGACCAGTCGGACCTAGGGGCATTTTCGTACAAAAATTACTCGAGTTTTTTTTTTTTTTTTTTTTTTAAATAATTTTCTATTTGTTCATTGGACCTCTATAGATGCTGTCTCCAATTTTTCATTAAAAAATGCGCATTATTAAGTTCTGGTCAAAAGCCTTGAACAATTTGGCCCTGGGGCATATTTGTACAAAATTGATACGAGTTTGTTTTTTTATTCTTCTCTTTCTAAAGAAATTTGCTTTTGTTTCTTGCACCTCTGAATGTGCTATCTACAAGTTTTCATGCAACCACGCCGACATTTGATTCATGTCAAAATTCTGGACCAGTCGGACCTAGGGGCATTTTCGTACAAAAATAACACGAGTTTTTTTTTTTATAGAATTTTCCATTTGTTTATTCGACCTCTATGGATGCTATCTTCAATTTTTCTTGCAAAAATGCCCGATATTGGATTCAGGTCAAAAGGCTTGACTAATCTGGCCCTGGGTCATTTTTGTACAAAATTGATAAGAGTTTTTTTTTTTTTTTTTTTTCTTCTCTTTCTAAGGAAATTTGCATTTGTTTCTTGGACCTCTTAATGTGCTATCTACAAGTTTTAATGCACCCACGCCGACATTTGATTCAGGGCAAAATTCCTGACCAGTTGGCCCTAGGGACATTTTCGTACAAAAATTACTCGAGTTTTTTTTTTTTTTTTTAAAAGAATTTTCCATTTTTTCATTGGACCTCTATGGATGCTGTCTTCAATTTTTCATTAAAAAATGCCCATTATTAGGTTCAAGTCAAAAGCCTTGAACAATTTGGCCCTGGGGCATATTCGTACAAAATTTATACGAGTTTGTTTTTTTATTCTTCTCTTTCTAAAGAAATTTGCTTTTGTTTCTTGCACATCTTAATGTGCCATCTACAAGTTTTCATGCACCCACGCCGACATTTGATTCATGTCAAAATTCTGGACCAGTCGGACCAAGTGGCATTTTCGTACAAAAATAACTCAAGTGTTTTTTTTTTAAAGAATTTTCCATTTGTTTATTGGTCCTCTATGGATGCTATCTTCAATTTTTCATGCAAAAATGCCCGATATTGGATTCAGGTCAAAAGCCTTGACTAATCTGGCCCTGGGACATTTTCGTATAAAATTGATAACAGTTTTTTTTTTCCTTCTCTTTCTAAGGAAATTTGCATTTGTTTCTTGAACCTCTTAATGTGCTATCTACAAGTTTTTATGCACCCACGCCGACATTTGATTCAGGGCAAAATTCCTGACCAGTCGGACCTAGGGGCATTTTCGTAAAAAAATTACTCGAGTTTTTTTTTTTTTTTTTAAAAGAATTTTCCATTTGTTCATTGGACCTCCGTGGATGCTATCTTCAATTTTTCATGCAAAAATGCCCGATATTGGATTCAGGTCAAAAGGCTTGACTAATCTGGCCCTGGGACATTTTCGTACAAAATTGATAAGAGTTTTTTTTTTTTTTTTTTTTCTTCTCTTTCTAAGGAAATTTGCATTTGTTTCTAGGACCTCTTAATGTGCTATCTACAAGTTTTCAAGCACCCACATCGACATTTGATTCAGGGCAAAATTCCTGACCAGTCGGACCTAGGGGCATTTTCGTACAAAAATTCTTCGAGTTTTTTTTTTTTTTTAAAGAATTTTCCATTTGTTCATTGGACCTCTATGGATGTTGTCTTCAATTTTTCATTAAAAAATGCCCATTATTAAGTTCTGGTCAAAAGCCTAGAACAATTTGGCCCTGGGGCATATTCGTACAAAATTGATACGAGTTTGTTTTTTATTCTTCTCTTTCTAAAGAAATTTGCTTTTGTTTCTTGCACCTCTTAATGTGCTATCTACAAGTTTTCATGCACCCACGCCGACATTTGATTCATGTCTAAATTCTGGACCAGTCGGACCAAGGGGCATTTTCGTACAAAAATAACTCGAGTTTTTTTTTTTTAAAGAATTTTCCATTTGTTTATTGGACCTCTATGGATGCCATCTTCAATTTTTCATGCAAAAATGCCCGATATTGGATTCAGGTCGAAAGGCTTGACTAATCTGACCATGGGACACTTTCGTAAAAATTGATAAGAGTTTTTTTTTTTTCCTTCTCTTTCTGAGGAAATTTGCATTTGTTTCTTGGACCTCTTAATGTGCTATCTACAAGTTTTCATGCACCCACACCGACATTTGATTCAGGTAAAAACTCCTGACCAGTCGGACCTAGGGGCATTTTCGTACAAAAATTACTCGAGTTTTTTTTTTTTTTTTTTTTTAAAAAAGAATTTTCCATTTGTTCATTGGACCTCTATGGATGCTGTATTCAATTTTTCAATAAAAAATGCACATTATTAGGTTCAGGTCAAAAGCCTTGAACAATTTGGCCCTGGGGCATATTCGTGCAAAATTGATACGAGTTTGTTTTTTTATTCTTCTCTTTCTAAAAAATTTGCTTTTGTTTCTTGCACATCTTAATGTGCTATCTACAAGTTTTCTTGCACCCACGCCGACATTTGATTCATGTCAAAATTATGGACCAGTCGGACCAAGGGGCATTTTCATACAAAAGTAACCCGAGTTTTTTTTTTAAAAGAATTTTCCATTTGTTTAGTGGACCTCGATAGATGCTATCTTCAAGTTTTCATGCAAAAACGCTCGATATTGGATTCAGGTCAAAAGTCTTGGCCAATCTGGCCATGAGGCATTTTTGTACAAAATAGATATATATATATATATATATATTCTTTTCTTTCTAAAGAAATTTGCATTTGTTTCTTGCACCTCTTAATGTGCTACCTACAAGTTTTCTTGCACCCACGCCGACATTTGATTCATGTCAAAATTCTTGACCAGTCAGACCTAGGGGCATTTTCGTACAAAAATTACTTGAGTTTTATTTTTTTTAAAAAGAATTTTCCATTTGTTTATTGGACCTCTATGGATGCTATCTTCAATTTTTCATGCAAAAATGCCCGATATTGGATTCAGGTCAAAAGGCTTGACCAATCTGGCCCTGGGACATTTTCGTACAAAATTGATACGAGTTTTTTTTTTTTTTTTTTTTTCTTCTCTTTCTAAGGAAATTTGCATTTGTTTCTTGCACCTCTTAATGTGCTATCTGTAAGTTTTCATGCACCCGCGCCGACATTTGACTCATGTCAAAATTCTGGACCAGTCGGACCAAGGGGCATTTTCGTACAAAAATAACTCGAGTTTTTTTTTTAAAGAATTTTCCATTTGTTCATTGGAACTCTATGGATACTGTCTTCAATTTTTCATTAAAAAATGCCAATTATTAGGTTCAGGTCAAAAGCCTTGAACAATTTGGCCCTGGGGCATATTCGCACAAAAAATATACGAGTTTGTTTTTTTATTCTTCTCTTTCTAAAGAAATTTGCTTTTGTTTCTTGCACCTCTTAATGTGCTATCTACAAGTTTTCATGCACCCACGCCGACATTTGATTCATGTCTAAATTCTGGACCAGTCGGACCAAGGGGCATTTTCGTACAAAAATAACTCGAGTTTTTTTTTTTTAAAGAATTTTCCATTTGTTTATTGGACCTCTATGGATGCCATCTTCAATTTTTCATGCAAAAATGCCCGATATTGGATTCAGGTCAAAAGGCTTGACTAATCTGACCATGGGACACTTTCGTAAAAATTGATAAGAGTTTTTTTTTTTTCCTTCTCTTTCTGAGGAAATTTGCATTTGTTTCTTGGACCTCTTAATGTGCTATCTACAAGTTTTCATGCACCCACACCGACATTTGATTCAGGTAAAAACTCCTGACCAGTCGGACCTAGGGGCATTTTCGTACAAAAATTACTCGAGTTTTTTTTTTTTTTTTTTTTTAAAAAGAATTTTCCATTTGTTCATTGGACCTCTATGGATGCTGTATTCAATTTTTCAATAAAAAATGCACATTATTAGGTTCAGGTCAAAAGCCTTGAACAATTTGGCCCTGGGGCATATTCGTACAAAATTGATACGAGTTTGTTTTTTTATTCTTCTCTTTCTAAAAAATTTGCTTTTGTTTCTTGCACCTCTTAATGTGCTATCTACAAGTTTTCTTGCACCCACGCCGACATTTGATTCATGTCAAAATTATGGACCAGTCGGACCAAGGGGCATTTTCATACAAAAGTAACCCGAGTTTTTTTTTTAAAAGAATTTTCCATTTGTTTATTGGACCTCGATAGATGCTATCTTCAAGTTTTCATGCAAAAACGCTCGATATTGGATTCAGGTCAAAAGTCTTGGCCAATCTGGCCATGAGGCATTTTTGTACAAAATAGATATATATATATATATATATATATTCTTTTCTTTCTAAAGAAATTTGCATTTGTTTCTTGCACCTCTTAATGTGCTACCTACAAGTTTTCTTGCACCCACGCCGACATTTGATTCATGTCAAAATTCTTGACCAGTCAGACCTAGGGGCATTTTCTTACAAAAATTACTTGAGTTTTATTTTTTTAAAAAAGAATTTTCCATTTGTTTATTGGACCTCTATGGATGCTATCTTCAATTTTTCATGCAAAAATGCCCGATATTGGATTCAGGTCAAAAGGCTTGACCAATCTGGCCCTGGGACATTTTCGTACAAAATTGATACGAGTTTTTTTTTTTTTTTTTCTTCTCTTTCTAAGGAAATTTGCATTTGTTTCTTGCACCTCTTAATGTGCTATCTGTAAGTTTTCATGCACCCGCGCCGACATTTGACTCATGTCAAAATTCTGGACCAGTCGGACCAAGGGGCATTTTCGTACAAAAATAACTCGAGTTTTTTTTTTAAAGAATTTTCCATTTGTTCATTGGAACTCTATGGATACTGTCTTCAATTTTTCATTAAAAAATGCCAATTATTAGGTTCAGGTCAAAAGCCTTGAACAATTTGGCCCTGGGGCATATTCGCACAAAAAATATACGAGTTTGTTTTTTTATTCTTCTCTTTCTAAAGAAATTTGCTTTTGTTTCTTGCACCTCTTAATGTGCTATCTACAAGTTTTCATGCACCCACACCGACATTTGATTCATGTCAAAATTCGGGACCAGTCGGACCAAGGGGCATTTTCGTACAAAAATAACTCGAGTTTTTTTTTTAAAGAATTTTCCATTTGTTCATTGGAACTCTATGGATGCTGTCTTCAATTTTTCATGAAAAAATGCCAATTATTAGGTTCAGGTCAAAAGCCTTGAACAATTTGGCCCTGGGGCATATTCGTACAAAAAATATACGAGTTTGTTTTTTTATTCTTCTCTTTCTAAAGAAATTTGCTTTTGTTTCTTGCACCTCTTAATGTGCTACCTACAAGTTTTCATGCACCCACACCGACATTTGATTCATGTCAAAATTCTGGACGAGTCAGACCAAGGGGCATTTTCGTACAAAAATAACCCGAGTTTTTCTTTTTAAAGAATTTTCCATTTGTTTATTGGACCTCTATAGATGCTATCTTCAAGTTTTCATGCAAAAACGCTCGATATTGGATTCAGGTCAAATGTCTTGGCCAATCTGGCTATGAGGCATTTTTGGACAAAACAGATATATATATATATATATATATATCCTTTTCTTTCTAAAGAAATTTGCATTTGTTTCTTGCACCTCTTAATGTGCTACCTTCAATTTTTCTTGCACCCACGCCGACATTTGATTCATGTCAAAATTCTTGACCAGTCAGACCTAGGGGCATATTCATACAAAAATTACTTGAGTTTTATTTTTTTTTTAAAAGAATTTTCCATTTGTTCATTGGACCTCTATGGATGTTGTCTTCAATTTTTCATTAAAAAATGCCCATTATTAAGTTCTGGTCAAAAGCCTTGAACAATTTGCCCCTGGGGCATATTCGTACAAAATTGATACGACTTTGTTTTTTATTCTTCTCTTTCTAAAGAAATTTGCTTTTGTTTCTTGCACCTCTTAATGTGCCATCTACAAGTTTTCATGCACCCACGCCGACATTTGATTCATGTCTAAATTCTGGACCAATCGGACCAAGGGGCATTTTCGTACAAAAATAACTCGAGTTTTTTTTTTTTAAAGAATTTTCCATTTGTTTATTGGACCTCTATGGATGCCATCTTCAATTTTTCATGCAAAAATGCCCGATATTGGATTCAGGTCAAAAGGCTTGACTAATCTGACCCTGGGACACTTTCGTAAAAAATTGATAAGAGTTTTTTTTTTTTTTCTTCTCTTTCTAAGGAAATTTGCATTTGTTTCTTGGACCACTTAATGTGCTATCTACAAGTTTTCATGCACCCACGCCGACATTTGATTCAGGGCAAAATTCCTGACCAGTCGAACCTAGGGGCATTTTCGTACTCAAATTACTCGAGTTTTTTTTTTTTTTTTTTAAAAAGAATTTTCCGTTTGTTCATTGGACCTCTATGGATGCTGTATTCAATTTTTCAATAAAAAATGCACATTATTAGGTTCAGGTCAAAAGCCTTGAACAATTTGGCCCTGGGGCATATTCGTACAAAATTGATACGAGTTTGTTTTTTTATTCTTCTCTTTCTAAAGAAATTTGCTTTTGTTTCTTGCACCTCTTAATGTGCTATCTACAAGTTTTCTTGCACCCACGCCGATATTTGATTCATGTCAAAATTATGGACCAGTCGGACCAAGGGGCATTTTCATACAAAAATAACCCGAGTTTTTTTTTTTAAAAGTATTTTCCATTTGTTTATTGGACCTCGATAGATGCTATCTTCAAGTTTTCATGCAAAAACGCTCGATATTGTATTCAGGTCAAAAGTCTTGGCCAATCTGGCCATGAGGCATTTTTGTACAAAACAGATATATATATATATATATATATTCTTTTATTTCTAAAGAAATTTGCATTTGTTTCTTGCACCTCTTAATGTGCTACCTACAAGTTTTCTTGCACCCACGCCGACATTTGATTCATGTCAAAATTCTTGACCAGTCAGACCTAGGGGCATTTTCGTACAAAAATTACGTGAGTTTTATTTTTTTTTAAAAGAATTTTCCATTTGTTTATTGGACCTCTATGGATGCTATCTTCAATTTTTCATGCAAAAATGCCTGATATTGGACTCAAGTCAAAAGGCTTGGCCAATCTGGTCCTGGGACATTTTCGTACAAAATTGATACGAGTTTTTTTTTTTTTTTTTCTTCTCTTTCTAAGGAAATTTGCATTTGTTTCTTTCACCTCCTAATGTGTTATCTACAAGTTTTCATGCACGCACGCTGAAATTTGATTCAGGTCAAAATTCTTGACCTGTCGGACCTAGGGGTATTTTTGTACAAAAATTACACGGGCTTTTTTTTTTTGGGAGAGAATTTTCCATTTGTTTATTGGACCTATATATATGCAATCTACAAGTTTTCATGCAAAAGCACCGATATTGGATTTAGATCAAAAGTCTTGACCAATTTGACCATAGGGCATTTTCGTACAAAACTGATACGAATTTTTTTTTCTTTTGTTTCTAAAGAATTTTTCATTTGTTTCTTTCACCTCTTAATGTGCTATCTACAAGTTTTCATGAAACCACGCCGACATTTGATTCAGGTCAAAATTCTGGACCTGTCGGACCATGGGGCATTTTCGTACAAAAATTTCTCGAGTTTTTTTTTTTTTTTTTTTTTTACAGAATTTTCCATTTGTTTATTGGACCTCTATAGATGCTATCTTCAGGTTTTCATGCAAAAACGCTCGATATTTGATTCAGATCGAAAGTCTTGACCAATTTTGCCCTAGGGCATTATCGTACAAAACTGATCCGAGTTTTTTTTCTAAAGAAATTTGCATTTTTTTTCTTGCACCTCTTAATGTGCTATCTACAAGTTTTCATGCACCCACGTTGACATTTGATTCAGGTCAAAATTCTTGACCAGCCGGACCTAGGGGCATTTTTGTACAAGAATTACAAGGGCTTTTGTTTTTTTGGAAAGAATTTTCCATTTGTTTATTGGACCTATATATATATATATATATATATATATATGCAATCTACAAGTTTTCATGCAATCTACAAGTTTTCATGCAAAAGCGCCGATATGGGATTCAGGTCAAAAGTCTTGACCAATTTGACCATAGGGCATTTTCGAACAAAACTGATACGAATTTTTTTTCTTTTCTTTCTAAAGAATTTTTCATTTGTTTTTTCACCTCTTAATGTGCTATCTACTAGTTTTCATGAACCCACGCCGGCATTTGATTCAGGTCAAAATTTTGGACCAGTCGAACCTTGGGGCATTTTCGTACAAAAATTACTCAAGTTTTTTTTTTTTAAATATTTTTTTTAATGAATTTTCCATTTGTTTATTGGACCTCTATAGATGCTATGTTCATTTTTTCATGCAAAAACGCTTGAAATTTGATTTCGGTCGAAAGTCTTGACCAATCTGGCCGTGGGGCATTTTCGTACAAAACTGATACGAGTTTTTTTTCTTTTTTTTAAAGAAATTTGCATTTTTTTTTCTTGCAACTCTTAAAGGGCATTTTCGTATAGAAATTAAACGAGTTTTTTTTTTTTTTTTTTTTCTAAAGAATTTTGCCTTCGTTTCTGTGACCTATTAATTTGCTATCTACATGTTTTCATGCACCCACGCCGACATTTGATTCAGGTCAAAATTCTTGAACTGTCGAACCTTGGGGCATTTTCGTACAAAAATTACAAGAGTTTTTCTTTTATTTTTTATTTTTTATTTTTTTTTATTTTAAAGAATTTTCAATTAGTTTATTGGACCTCTATATATGCTATCTTCAACTTTTCATGCAAAAACGCCCGATATTGGATTCAGGTCAAAAGTATTTTCCAATCTTCCCTTGGGGAATTTTTGTACAAAACTAATACGAGTTTTTATTTTTATTTTTTTATTCTTTTCTTTCTAAAGAAATTTGCATTTTTTTTTCTTGCACCTCTTAAAGGGCATTTTCGTACAGAAATTAAACGAGTTTTTTTTTTTTCCCCTAAAGAATTTAGCCTTTGTTTCTTTGACCTATTAATTTGCTATCTACAGGTTTTCATGCACCCACGCCGACATTTGATTCAGGTCAAAATTCTTGAACTGTCGAACCTTGGGGCATTTTCGTACAAAAATTACAAGAGTTTTTTTTTTTTTTTTAAAGAATTTTCAATTAGTTTATTGGACCTCTATATATGCTATCTTCAACTTTTCATGCAAAAATGCCCGATATTGGATTCAGGTCAAAAGTATTTTCCAATCTTTCCCTTCATAAAAATAAAAATAAAAAATGAATTAAACTTTAGAATGTTTAGTAGATTATAGCATATTCAGCTAATAGAAATAGAATACATCAGCATACACGATAAAACATTTTCACCCCTAAATAAATAAATGAGAAAGCCGCAACTTTCAGATGGAAGGAATTTCTAAAATGAAAGTCTCTCTACATTATTAAAATCAACCCTCACTTTAATAGTCCAAGCATCGTACTCATTATGGCCTCAATGAGAACGCTAACTGTGTCCTACAATGACTGATTGCTCTTATAACACATGAAAATGTTCATTAAAAACAAAAACAAAAAAAACAAAACAAAAACAAAAACAAAAACAAAAATTACACCACAAAATACTCACATCATATTAATTTTGATTCTGAAAATTAACCATAAGTTGTATTGTAGCATACGTAAATGTACCTAATTAACCGTCATCTTGACTACGTTAAGTTAGTGTTATCATTCTGGGAATTTCATAGAATAACAAGTTGCATAGATCAGAATATTGTTATATCTTGACAAGTTGATGACTAAATATTTTTAGTCATAGCCAAATAAAAAAAAATATCTTGCCAACTAATAACAACTAAAATGTTTTATATCAACTAGAAAGGACACCTAAATGAATGGGTTTTTTATAAGCACCCACTTTTGCATTTTTCTAAATAAGTAAAAAAAAAAAAAAAAAAAAAGCAGATTATTTTACATAGTCTAAGCAAATCAGTGTATGAATGCATCAGTATAAATGTCCCCATGGGCTTATAGTTTCACTGACTTAGTGCATTGGTAATTTTTGAAGAAAAAAGATAGTACACCAAGGTTATGGGGAGGAACAGAACACTTGAGCCTCCATTTTGCATTTTCTACCTTTTCATTGAATTTAATAGTAATAAAAAAAAACCCATAACTCAAAAAATTATAAAGACAACAAAGGAAACAGGAATATGACAGTGCTATTAGTCAAATGTATCTAAATTTAACACCAAAAAATCATTTCAAGATGCAACAGTTAGATAACTCTTGTAAGGTTCTAATACTGTGAATTTGAAAATTTTGTATTAAGGATTCTGAAATATAAACTTAATCCCAACAAATTCAAGCACATAAGCATATATGATTCATGTTTGATTGCAATCCTATACGTAAGCAATGCTCATAAATAGCTTAATAGCAGGTGTGAAGACTTTATTGGGACATTCTACAATGAAAGCACTTCAAGACTTTATTGTTACATTGATTTTCCATTAGAACTCATACCATTCAGATCTATTGGGATAATGGGATGCTTTTCTTACAATCGTGAAACTGTTTCTGCATAATATTCCAACTACCTCAAGTAAAACACATAATTCGCTTACCTTCTTCAATTACTTATTAGTTATTACTTCACAACTCATAGATAGTTCATAGAAGCATTTCATCAAACACATAATTTGCATTACAAACCCACAAAAAGATAACAGAAATAGAAAATAAAGACAAACCCAAAACAAATCATTGAAAATACTATGAAATAAAACACACAAACAAATGAACAAAACCCCAACAAAACCCACAATAAATCAAATGAAACCCAAGCAAACCCACCAAAAAAAAAAAAAAATCAAATGAAACCCACATCCCAGAGCCTATATGGATTCAGATTTAGTACAAATAGAGAAATGGAGAGGTCAATGAAGAAGAGAAAAGTTAGAGTGATGAACTTGTGTTGCCGTGACAATAGAGAAAGAAGAAGAGCTTGTGGTGCCGAAGAAGAGAGCGAGAGCGAGAGCAAGACTGAGAGGGAGATTGACTGCGTGTGGGAGATGATAGCGAGATTGAGAGGGAGATTGAGAAAGTGATAGCAAGATTGAGAGGGAGATTAAGAAAGTGATAGATGAGACAGTAAACTGAGTTGGTAAGTTTAAGTGTGGGTACAGGGGCCACACTTGGTGTTAATTGGCCAGAACAGTACTCGAGCTCAGGAAGCTCGAGTACTGTGTGGCATTTTTAAATCCCAAATGCCATGTCATCATGCCACGGTGGAAGCATAAAATAGGGTACTCGAGTTCACCAAACTCAAGTACTTGAAAAAGTGGTAGATCCCTATTTATTTCCGAAACAGTGTTTTTTTGCCAAATATTTCAAAAATTAATGGTAAAAGGCCATTTTTCTTCTTGATGAGTTTACCCTTTTTTTCTTCTTGCTGATGGTATGTATGTATTTGTCTTCTCTAGGGAATGTGTAGCTTTTATATTTTATCCAAAGAATGGATAATGCATAGCAGAGGAAAATGTGACAAGCAAATAAGATATTTTTTATTTAAAAACAATTACTACATTTTGTTACATCCACTTGGCAAAATTACAACTTGTAAGGCCAATTTTTATTATGTAGTATAGTATGTATATTAATTAGAACATTCCCGTCATTTTGTGCAAAATGGCATAAGTGCATTCATATTAACTCATGCAAAAATTTACGTACATTTTAACAAAAAAAACTTACTTAAAAAAAAAAAAAATCTAAATGCAAAATACAAAATGAATAGAACATTCACACTAACTAGAAACATGGACTATGATGATATAGATTATTATGAAGGTTATAGCATGAGAGATATATATAGACAACAGTTGGTTAAATGATAATATGGATTATGAAACAAATTTTGACTCTGACAATGATATAATGCCAGCAATGATAGTACTTTGGCATTAGTAGCTAGTACTTTGGCAGGTTCAACCACAGGGACCTTGTTTGAAGCAATGATAGCTAGTAATGTTTTTTGTGCCTCTCACGTAGTGGTTAAATATGTCTGGTCTGTAGCTAAGAGGGCAACTATAATGCCCATGAATAGTAACTATTTTAATCTAGTTTTTTGCATCTGATGTACTCTCCCTTTGACTAGTATCATAAAATACACACACACACACACACACACATATATATATATAATGCTCTTATCTAGTTGTTTACAGTGCCCATGTGATGTGTTCTGGATTTAGTTTACTGCTACAGGGGAAGAAAAAAAATTCTAGTTTACTGCTGCAGGTGGGGGAAGAAAAAAAAAATTTCCAGTGAAAATCAAGTCTTTGAAACTCGATTTCTATTTGGATGGCATCTTCACAAATAATTGCCATTATAAATCGAGTTTCAAAGGCTCGATTTATAATGAATTTATTACCATCGTGCCACCCAAATGAAAATCGAGTTTAAAAGACACGATTTCCACTGGAAATTATGCCTGTGGCATTTGGCAGTAAATAATTTTGAACTCTCGGCCTGACGTACTCGTTGCTTGTGAACTCAAGTTCTGAATGGAAACAGAGTGTTTAATGCTCAATTTACATTGTTTTTTGCTTCTACTTTTTTTTTTTTAAATAATGGAACTCCAGTATATAATACTCGAGTTCCACTGGAACCTTTTTTTTTTACAATTTCAGAACTCAAACTGACTTCCCTGCATCTTCTCATCTACAAATTCATGCCTTTATTCTCCTTGTAAGACTGAAACTATATACTAGTATTACCCAAGAGAAAATTCCTAGGAGAGCAACAGTGTAACCACTAAACAAAAGCTTTTGCATCATCATCTTATTAAACCAATAAATCAAAATCTACAAACCCAATTGATTGGTGTAATAGGCTGCATTTAGCAACAAAAGAGTAAAATTCCAATACATGAGATTACCCATTACACGAAAACTGATCTCACTTGTTATTATTAAAACATGGCACTAGTTTAGCTTCAGCATTCTACATTAAATGAGGTACAAAATGACATCATAAAGCAACTCTTCCCCTGCTAGTAAAATTCATGCCGATAAATACATGGTTGGAATTTTTTTTTAATGGAAAAAAGTTTCTGTACTCTGTCCAAACATTTTGGGGGCAAGAAGTACAGTGGGATCATGCAATCCATCCCAAAATCATATTGGTGCCACCCTTTTTTTTGACATCCCAAAGTTCAGACTTCAGGATCTTGTTAACTGACAGCTTCCTATAACTTGGATGTGCCACAACTCTTGACTCAATCAACATGCCAAGCCATACAATCAAGAGTGACTGTCATTGCTGCTGATGATATCTCCCAAAAATTTAAGAGCTGGAACACCTCTAATCTCTACATCTACTAGTGGTGCCTGGATCAATTCCAAGCTGGAGAGTTCTGTATCATCCCGAATCATATCAAGAGCACGCGACTGATCCTGAAATATGTAAAAAAAGAATACTTTCCATTTCAACTATCCCCAAAAATACAGCAAAATAAAGAAAGAAAAGTAATTCAAACTGCACGATGTTTTCTTCTAGTGTAGAAGGCAAATGCTCAGAGTTTGATTGTTCTTGCATTAAGCAGTTTATCAAAATCAATACATAATAAAGCATATAATCTGCCAATAACTGTGTATACTGATTAATACCTTTCTTTCCATTGCCCAAAAACAGATGTGATGGCAGACGTGGCTGAAGCTATTTTCTGTCTGAGCTGCAAGAGCCAATTTGATTGGAAAAAACAATGTCAATGAAAATGGAAAACAAGACTATAAACATTGCATTGGAAGTAGTACGGAGAACTAGTTTAAAAAATTCTTCTGAATTTGTAAGGAATGCTTACATTTACCAATCCAATCCAATAAAGTACAATCAAGCGCTTACAAGTAGAATATAATTGAAAATGTTCCTTACCTACCCACAAAATGGAAAGTTGACATAAATGGCATCACAATTTTTTTGTCAAATAAGTCTAACTGGAAGTTTGTGATGAAGCAACATGTCAAAAAAAAAATTATGGCAATTGCCATGGGACTCTTTTAAATCTATGGTATGATACTTATTGACAGAGTTGAAAACAGAAAGATGAAACTCTTGGCAATAAGTAATATGGGAAAAAATAACTCAAAGGAGGAGAGAGAGAGAGAGAATGTCAATGATGTTTGAAGTTCTTTTTACCTCTACCTCAATATTTCTTCTAATAGCTTTTATGTGATCCAAAATGCTGGAGTAAAAACACATTATTACCAACCAAAATGAGTTCATAGATCTTTCTTAATTAAAAAAAAACTAGCCGCGAACCCGCGCGTTGCGCGTTATTTTATGGTAGTTTTATTAATTTTTTTTTTTTACAACTTAAACTAATCTAATAATGAGTAATGTATTTCATAATTATATTTTTATTTATTATAGGAACAATCATAAATGTAATATAGTAACAATCCAAAACACCAAAAAAAAACGTAAACTTAAAAAAAATAATAAAACTTAACAATGATTAATTGAACCAATATTATGATAAAATTTTGTTTTTGATCATCTATTAAGGTTATTTTCTTTGTAGAAATTATAATTTCGGCCACCCAAAACATATTATCAAATAAAAAATTATTAGCAAAATCTAAGAATTAAATTTCTATACATGCATTGTTATAAAATAATAATAATTAAAATAAAATTGCAAAAGTTAAAATTTGTCACCTGTCCGATTATTTTCATTTGGCTAACATTTGCTTTTCTTTAAATAAATGGCATTATAGAGAACTTTGCCCACTACAAAGGATTAGAAAATAAACAAAAATTAGTAAAGTCTCATAGTTTAACATCTAAATTGAACACGATAAAAAATCATGCTATGTAACAGAATAAATAGCAAATTATCCAAATCATGCTATGTAATAGAATAATATTATATTTTTATATGCTATATTTAATTCTTTACAACGCAATAGGATAACATTTAACAATCAAAGAGAATTAAAAAAAAAAAAAAAAAAAAAACAACAACAACAACAATTTAAAAAAATAAATAAATAAATCGCACTAACCCAAAATAGTTAAAGAATATATAAAATTATCAACTTAAAGTAGAGACACAAGAAAAATAAAAAAATCCACCAAAAAATTTAGAGAGAGAGAGAGAGGGAACCTTTTTTTTTTGTGAGGGAAAACTATGCACAGAATAGAAGAGATAGTGACAAATTTATAGTAAAAGTGTGTGAATAAGAAGAGACAAAAATAAAGGAAGATGAAGGGAAAGAGGACGAATGATATTAACGTAGAGGGTAGTGGGGAGATGAAAAGGTAAGGGACGGAGAAAGATTGAAGAAGCAGTGGGGAGATGAAATGGTAAGGGAGAAAGAAAGGTTAGAGAAATGTAATATTAAAAAATAAATGTTAAAAACAATTATAGGAAAATTGGAAAAAAAAAAAAAAAAAACCCTAAAACTTGAAATGCTTCAACGTTTGTTTGTTTGTTTTTTTTTTCCTTCCTTTAAGCTAAAAAAGCTCACACAAAACTTTAAAGCTGAATTGAAAAAGCTTTGGTTTAGGCTTGATAGTGGAACTAAATAAATAAGAGGTGAGCTGGATTAATTATACATATTTATTATAGGGTGATAGTGGAAGTAAATAAATAAGTAGTGGGCTGCATTTATAGGGGCTGAAAATTGTAAAAACCCATTTTAAAATTTTAGGACAAATTATATTAAAAAAAATGATGTGACAACTGATGTGGCGCAATGTGAGAGCAGCAGTATTAAAACGCTACGCTTCAGCGTTGCGCATGATAATTATTTTATGGTAGTTTTATTTTAAAAAAATTAAAATTTAAACTAATCTAATAATAAGTAATATATTTCATAATTATATTTTTTTATTTATTATAGGAACAATCATAAATGTAATATAGAAACAATCCAAAACACCAAAAAAAACGTAAACTTAAAAAAATTAATAAAACTTAACAATGATTAATTGAACCAATATTAGGATAAAATTTTGCTTTTGATAATCTATTAAGGTTATTTTCTTTGTAGAAATTATAATTTCAGCCACCCAAAACATATTATCAAATAAACAATTATTAGCAAAATCTAAGAATTAAATTTCTATACATGCATTGTTATAAAATAATAATAATTAAAATAAAATTGCAAAAGTTAAAATTTGTCACCTATCCGATAATTTTCATTTGGCTAACGTTTACTTTTCTTTAAATAAATGGCATTATAGAATACTTTGCCCACTACAAAGGATTAGAAAATAAATAAAAAATTAGTAAAGTCTCATAATTTAACATCTAAATTAAGCACTATAAAAAATCATGTTATGTAACAGAATAAATAGCAAATTATCCAAATCATGCTATGTAATAGAATAATATTATATTTTTACATGCTATATTTAATTCT